>JAQPPZ010008482.1:0-13706 GCA_028583015.1 Wollemia nobilis | reverse complement strand
ATTAGTATTATTACAAAAGTTTATTTAATTTTGATAATTGTTATATTAACTATCTTTTATTTAAAAATATCGCATTCTATCATTGTGTAAGTTTTATTATTATATGAACATATTGAATTTTCTTCCTATAAATATGTACTTTAGTTAGAGTTTGAATCAACATCATCTTATAAGCCTTATATTAATGAGACTTTGATTATATATTTTGATTGTGGTAATTCTAAAATTAGAAGTGAACATGGGGTACTTTTCAAATCATCAATGGATGAGATACACCCATATATTTCTTATCTAGAATTTATTGCACAAACAACATGGTAGAATATGAATCCTTGTTTCACTACCTCGATGCTTTTCAAGAAATAAAAATCAAGCTATTTTGTATATGTGGATACCGAGCTCATGATAAAATAAATCAATAACAAGTTTCAAATAAATAATAATAGTTGTTGGGGATCGAATGCAATCCCTATGCCTCCTTGAGCATCATGACCTTTCGTTGTTGTAGTCCTCGACCCTTAGGCCTCCCTTCGACAAGGTGCATGTGGTACCCCATGCCTTACATGGGAGGCACTAGTCCTAGGAATTCAAGGAGAGCATGGGATACAATTCTTCCTAAATGACCTCTAGGGATTTTTACCCAAGATCAACTTCTTACATTCAAATGTGTTCTTTGGCACTTGTCTTCTTCTGGTTCACTAAACTACTCCTAGTCTAGTTGCTTTAGAGGAAACAAAGGAAGAGAAATAAAGGATGAACTAAATAATAAAGTAAGCTATAGAAAATATAACCTATATAGACTATCTAAGGGTGGTGAGATACCAAATAAATGAATAAGACCCTCTTGTGTTGTGCTAGATAGAGTGAACACGCATGGCGGATAATAGTACAAGAGGAACATAGGTCCCTACAAGAACACACATCAAAGTAGTATTCATGTCATAACCAAGATAGAAATTTTGTAAATGGTCATAGATTCTTATTAATGTGAACTCTAAGTTACATACATACAGAGAGATGAGATTCAAAAACTACCTGATTGGTTGAACAAGGCTCATGCCTAGTAGAGATACAAGAGGGAATGAAGGAAAACACGCCTTAGGATATGGATGGCTTTTGATACATATAATGAGAATAATGATACACATTTATAGATGTAATAAATGTGTATCATTCTTCTCATTATTGTCTAAAAATTTTTCCCCTCCAAAATTTTAAAATACCCTATTTAAAAAATTATTTTCTAAGGTACCCTGTAATAATGATGTGCAATTTCTAGGTTGTCTGGTCTTGGATTTGTTGGACATGAGATTGTATCACCCATGCTGAATATTTTCTATAGATATATCTTACCATTAATGCTCTCAGGTCCATGATCGCTCATCTAGAGGTCTATTGATGGTATCTTTAAATATTGTACCTCATAGTTGAGAATGATTGTTCATCTAGGGGAACTGTATACTTTTGTATAGCATGTGGGGTTTGAGGTAGTGATACAAGCTCTAACTAGTAATGGATGGAGAGTTACCCTCTATGCAGGGGTTTTATGGAAAATATTCCCCAAAGCAAAACATTTCCACCTAAAATTTCATGTTTGGAGGTAATCTGACTAGAATCTTTGTGGGCTCCTTCCTCCTCTCAAATGGAAATGATCTAGTTTGGGATAACAAGTTGCTGAGTGAGAGAGGACTAAGATGTGATAAGATAAATAACTATAACAGGTGATTCCTTCTATAGATACCAAAACAACACCAATCCGATTATGTGACTGCAAACACTGATTGCTTTGACACACACAGCCCCAAGGGCAGCCCCCAGAGGTTAAACAGTGGTCCTAACCACTCCCACAGTAGTTTTGGAAGGTTAGAAATCATTTTGGCACCTTCAGGCACTTTTCTCAATATTTGTTCCACTTAGGGATGAATTCTAATTGGGATTCGTTCCACCCCAGGATGAATTCCCAATTCGCTCCAAGGTGGGGCGAATTGCAGGTTTGATAAGAAAAAATTCAAATCTTGACAAATGGCAGCTCAGATCCACCACTTAACACCTCCTTAATTTCATGGGAGCATGGGTGAGCATTTTCAAGCGTTGGAGGTTGTTACAGGGGCAGTCATGAAGCCCCTAATTAGGGAGGAATCTTCCCTCCCCTAGAAGGGCATGGCTGCCATGTGGCGCCTCTGCATGCTCATCCCAAGAGACCTATAGGTCTATAAATTGAGGAGTTTCCTCATCCCAAAATATGCAGAGAAGGAGCATTTTAGAGCAATGAAGTGCTACCATTTTCTTTACATGCCTCACATATTTTGGATTTGCGCCTTCCACATCCTTGATCTCCTTTAGAGAGGAGGTCATTGGGTGACCGTTGGAAGGTCAAATCTTGAGCCTAAAACCTGAAATTTGGCCATAGAATACCATCCAATATATCGACAACACCTTGTAAGATATTTTGGGACCCATCCCAAGTGGATTGGTGCCAAAATCAGGCCCTAAACGACGGGTGGCCCACCCGGGTGCCCCCACACTGCTGCAGGCCTAATCGTCCCTTTTAGGAACGATTGGGAATTCATGGAAGATTTTGCTTTCTACCATTTTTGTTTTTTGAATTCTATTCTATGATGCTTAGATAGGTTGTCATTTAAATTTCGTCTCGTTTTTGAACAATTTTGACCATATTTCTATCTTTGCTCGCTTCTACTAACCTACAGGTAGCATCGTCAAATTCCCATCGATGGAGGTCAAATTGGGAAAATCCGACCATCTGGGTCTTCCCAAAATGTCCCCAATTAGCTAACCTCAGGTTTGCAGGTCTTTTAGAGCTCTCTAGGCTAGACATTTGGGACAGTACCTTTTCGGCGTTTTGTTGCAGGTGAATTCATCCCGCCCCAGAGCGAATTCAAATTAGTGAAGAATTTCCTGACTGTTCTTTGTGCAGTGCCCTTCTAGTGATGTCCTAATGCCCTTATCAAATTTTTAGAGCATTTGGATTCATTTTAGTCTTAGTTTAATTCGTTCTTCTCATCTATTTATCGTAGGCTTGGGGATTGCATGTTTCGTTTCATCCGCAGGTGCTATTGACTATCTTTTTTTTCTTTGAACGTAGGACTGGAACATCGAAGGAGCATTCATGAATCAACATTCATAGACACAAGCAGTGGCAATGTTTTAGTCCGCCCATCTTACATGTGGGCACGCGGAAGAAGGAAGGCTATCCATGGATGTAACCAAGAGATGGATTTAATGCTCCTCGCCCCTGAAAATGGAGGATGCGAATTGTAACCAAGTTGTGAAATACATAAATAAAATATAAGGGTTGTTATTTCATTTGGTTTTCAATGCATGATTTCTCCATTTCACGCATTTTTAATTCGTAGGATTCAACATTAAGTTTAGTTTCACTTTTTGCATTGTGCTTGGAGTCTCTCCTTTCTTGTTTCCGTATCCTCATGATTTCAGTGGCGATCACGGTGGGAACCAAAAAAAGTCAATTACATCCTTGAAATGCATCCCCTAACTACCATTAAGCAGCTCAGAAGCCTATAGGGAAGGGTCGCGTCGATCAAGCGCTTCATAGCACAGCTATCTGACAAGTGTCGACCAATGAACAAGTTGTTGCACAAGGGGGTAGCATTTCACTGGGATGATGAGTTCCAGTCAACCTTTGACGACATTAAACGATACTTGGCTTTGCCACCAATATTGGCACCACCTAGACTAGGCGTGTCGTTCTACTTATACATCTTAGCTACTGAGGTGGCACTAGGCACCATGTTATCCCAAAAGAATGAACTTCACAGAGAACAGGCTACTTACTATCTTAGCCGCACCCTGGTCAATTATGAACTTAACTATGCATACATTGAGAAACTCTTCTTGGCAGTGGTGTTTTCTACCAAAAAGCTATGCCACTACATGTTGAGTAACACTACGTATGTTGTGTCTAAGGAGAATCCATTATGGTACATGATGAGTCATACTTATCATAGTAGTCGCACGGTGAAATGGATCATGTTGTTGACAGAATTTGACATAGAATTTATCGGACAGAAATCCATAAAAGGTCAGGTCATAGCCAATCAACTAGTAGAGGCTCCTCTTGAAGACGATCAGCCTCTGGTCATAGAACTACCCGATGATGGGGTCTTCCATGTCTCAGAATTGCCAGATTCTAATGAGCCTGAGTCATAGGCCGACATAACCCTATTTTTTTATGGTTCTAAATGTGAGCAAGGCGATGGCATGGGAATAGTATTCTTCACATCACAGGGTGCTCCTATGCCCCTGTCATTTAAATTAAATTTCCCATGCACCAACAACAATGCAGAATATGAAGCCTTGCTCATAGGTCTTCAGACAGCAATCACCATGAACATTAAACGATTGAACATATTTGGTGATTCGTTGTTAATTATCAATCAATTCAAAGGGGTATTCCAATGCAAATGCCCAATTCTACAGGCCTACAAAGCCCTTGTGCACAAATTCCTAGCAAATCTTGAATGGTACGACATCGAGGCACTCCCTTGGTCATCGAATAATTTTGTGGAAACTATGGCCTCTTTGGGGTCGCTAATCGTGCAAGACCTTTCTGGTGATATGACAACCATTCAAGTCAAAACATTATCACAATCAATGATGGAGTGAGCAAGCTCTGATTTAACGCCAGGAATCCACTTGATCCAGATTGAGCCGTCCATGGACAGGTTCTATCGAATCTACGATTGCTTGAATCACGCCAACTTGGGGTCCTTGTTCTCCCCTACTCCCATTAATAGCAATACCACGCTATTCTTACAAGCTCTCTCCCACTCAGCATTTTCTAGGGATGAACTTTAAGAGGGACTGTCCATTTAGGCTGTCGAGGTTTTCGATCAGCAGGATTGGTATGCACCCGTCAGGGACTACCTCAAGTTAGGTAATATCCCGCTTGGATTGACACACACTGCAAAATGAGCACTCAAGTAGAAAGTAGCAAAGCATGTCCTATTAGGAGACATTTTGTACCATCGTAGCTACGAAGGAATACTCCTTTGTTGCTTGGACCAGCAAGAGTCCACTTGGGCAATCGCCCAAGCGCACGATGGTACATGTGGTGGCCACTTCAGTGGTATGGCCATTGCAAATCACATTCTTCACATGGTCTATTATTGGCCATCTTTAGAGCGAGATTGTTGCACATATGTGTGAAAGTGCATGAAGTGTCAACATCATGCTAATTTGACCCATGTACCTTCCCAAGCCTTGCAGCCAATCTAATCGACTTGGCCATTTTTGCAGTGGGGCTTAGATCTCATCAGAAAGATCTCCCCTGTGTCATCCAGCCATCACATGTTTATCATAACAGCCACAGAGTACTTCACCAAGTGGGTGGAAGCAGTTTCGCTTACCTCTACGACTGGACCCTGCATTGTGGAGTTCATTTTACATAACATCATATGTCATTTTGGTATTCCATCCAAGATAATCTCGGATAATGGGACGTCATTCATGAACAAAGATGTGCGTGCTTTGACCACAAAGTACAAAATTCAGCACAATTTTTTGACACCTTATTATCCGTAGGCAAATGGGCAAGCAGAAGCGTCAAACAAAACGCTAGTTGCTATCCTTAAAAAGATAGTCACAGATAGTCATAAGGATTGGCACATCCAAATCCCACTTGCCCTATGGGCTTATTGCACTAGCATTCGGATGCCCACCAGGGCAAATCCATTTTCGCTTGTGTATGGCTTTGAGGCAGTCATGCCTCTCGAGTTGGAGATTCCCTCCCTACGCATATCAATGCAAGAGTTCATCAATGATGACACTATATGGCAGGCCCAATTAGACCAGCTTATGTTGCTTGATGAACGATGTGTTAATGCTCTCGAGCATTTACGTATCTATCAAGAGCGACTTAAGAAAGCATACAACATGAAATTTCACCTGAGGGACTTTCGGATTGGTGACTTGGTCTTAAAAGAAAACCAACAGAACTCTAGTTTGTCGTCCCATTTAAGGGACAAGTTCACGGAAAATTGGTTAGGTCCATATATAATTGATAGAAAAATAGGACCTGGAACATACCGGCTAGCCTCTCTTGACGGAATCAAGGAACTAGAACCCTTGAACATCAGTCACTTGCAACCATTCCATATTTAAAGGAGCCATAGCCCACCCAAAAAGCTCCAAGGATTCCCATAATCGCTTGGTCAATCTCGAAAAAGCTCCAAGGATTCCCATAATCGCTTGGTCAATCCCCAAAAGCTCCAAGGATTCCCATAATCGCTTGGTCAATCCCCAAAAAGCTCCAAGGATTCCCATAATCGCTTGGTCAATCCCCAAAAAGCTCCAAGGATTCTCATAATCGCTTGGTCAATCCCCAAAAGCTCCAAGGATTTCCATAATCACTTGGTCAATCCCCAAAAAGCTCCAAAGATTCCCATAATCACTTGGTCAATCCCCAAAAAGCTCCAAGGATTCCCATAATCGCTTGGTCAATCCCCAAAAGCTCCAAGGATTTCCATAATCGCTTGGTCAACCCCAAAAAGCTCCAAGGATTCCCATAATCACTTGGTCAACCCAAAAATCTCCAAGGATTCCCATATCGCTTGGTTAATCCCCAAAAGCTCCAAGGATTTCCATAATCGCTTGGTCAACCCAAAAAGCTCCAAGGATTCCCATAATCACTTGGTCAACCCAAAAGGCTCCAAGGATTTCCATAATCACCTGGTCAACCCAAAAGGCTCCAAGGATTCCCATAATCGCTTGGTCAACCCAAAAAGCTCCAAGGATTCCCATAATCGCTTGGTCAACCCAAAAGGCTCCAAGGATTCCCATAATCGCTTGGTCAAAAGCAAGAAAAATTCACAAACAATAAAATCATCAAAAATAACAAAAATTTGCATCTCATTTCCATGCATACACAAAATCATCATAACATACAGAATCCTTTTGCATCTCATTTGCATACTCACAAACATCAATCCCTCAAAAATACAAAAATATATAGTTGCATACATTGCATATTTGTGGTCATATAGGTCAAAGCACCATAGACTGCCATTACTTGGCAAAAACCATCATCTTCTACATTTTTTCGCTTTATCAATAGCTCATCAACCACCATTCACGTCATTTTTCCTTATCATAATTAGTTGTTTTCTAATGTATTGAGAGTTTTCATCATTCAGTCATCATTAGATTTTTAGCCACATACTGTACCAAGTTAGATAGATATACGAAGGTAGAATCCTACTTGGATCACACCTTGTTACGTAGCATCCCGACACAAGTTAAAACATATAACAAAATTCCCAAGTTGTGTGAACGAAATATGAACCCTGCAAAGCAATCCAGGTCACCATAAGCGAAACGGCTATCTTGCTCATCCCCCTATGTGAATGACCCCAAAGAATGCTGAGAGTTGGCAAAAGGACAAGCATCCTCCCTACCCAATTACCCAAGAATCCCAAGTTCTCAAAAGGTTGCAAAACATCAGAACAATTTGCAAAAGTCAAAACTCCAAAATTTGACATCCCAAAGTGCACACATCAAAAGGCACAAACAATAGTGATTCTCATCACTCCACATCCTAATCCCTTACTCAAAAGAAAAATATAATACAAAATTACACAGTGATTTTTATCACTACAAAAGAGCAAGTATCCCAATACAATTGAAGAAAATAAGGGAGTCGAACTTGAATCCCTGGAACTCTCAGCATTTCGATAGGTCATGAGGCAAACCTCAGTACTGGTTTGGTTGATAGCCTATTGGTAACTGGTGGTAAACCTCCCGCATGATGATATATCTGTCACATTAACTTGTGTGCAGATCAATGTTTGCATGTGGATGAGCTAGCTTATGGTATCCTACGATAGCACCATAGACTAATCTGACTAAACACAACAAAGGAGTTAGTGGAGCTAATCAGGTGATCCTCGAGCATAGGTTTGGTTGACAACCTATCTGGCACTAGCGGTATCCTGACCAACACCACATAAATGAACTCAATTGCACACATAGGGATGTGAAATAACTTGGTCCAAAACAAGTCAGATTCATACCTTGTTCAAAAAGTCTTGTGAGATAAAGTACAATCATGGCTAGTTAGTTAAAACATCTAAGTCTCAGAAAACCTTAACTACATTCGAAACCAACTTGCTATATTTTAGTCTTGCCATACCAAAAAAAAAAAACATGTATGCCTACAAAGCTATTGATCGCAGCAATCGCCTAGGACAAAAATCCATAAAGTTCTAAACAGTCTATGGTGCGACTACCAAACATCACAAATTCAATTCATCCATTCCATTTGCATATCATATCAATTACAAAAATTCACATTTTAGCACAACATATGCATTCATCACTATAACTTAACATGCATACATCCATATTCATCAATCATCATGCATAAAATCAAATCATCACATGCACATAAACAAAATAAAGTCGGTATATATATATATATATCAGCAAAAATGCCCATAGGCTACAAAGAGCTGGTCCTCTGACCCCGCAACAAAATCCAAAATCTCAAAACCCCCAAGCCTAAGGCGTCGGCCACCATGATCACGCAAGATCGGTGGGACGGGAACTACCCCCGGTGGTGTGGGTCCTATGGGACCCCTCAGGGCGGCTGTTGCTAGCCCCCACATCATGCCTACTACCGCATCCCTCATCCAATCGCCTACAACGAGATGATGTTGACTGCTCAGTATCACTGCCCCTCATCTGGCGTGACGACCCACCTCCCGAGGGCTCAGGTAACCACCCATCGAGGCAGATAATCTCTCCCTCCATATCCATCCGATGTCGTGACCAATATACCTCCCGTCATAACCATTTTGCCTCCCGTCGATGATAGTAAGCTACTACATCGCCATGTTATGCCAGCTGCGTCTGTAGGAGATCCCTCTCCTATGCAGTGCTGGTGTCCCCGTCCCCCCGACGATGTGCAACGAATGCGTTCTCCCCCTCCTCCAGCTGAGCCCGTAGGAGATCCCTCTCCTACAAAGCTTAACCCAACTCCTCATCCTGCCTCTGTAGAAGCTTAGCCAATCATGCAATCTCTGCACGTAGCCCAGACTCTGTGTCCTCTACTTTTGCCTAATGCGTAGGCATATCTAGAACAGTAGCCTACTCTGGCTCCCACTGCTCCGTGATGTCCTACATCTTTGGTTGATCCAGAACCCCCACATCCTCATCCTCCACCTCCACCATATCTACATCCTCCCAAGGAGCTCCCCAAGCATCTCCTGGTGCCTCGGCACCCTCCCCGCCCATGGCTGCTACCTTCGCACCTCCTAGTGGCCCCTCTCCTCGCCATCGCCATAGTACCCACCACTGGTCGTACTCTGCAGTAGTCCCGACATCATCCATGTCTGGGACGTCGATCACTACATTTGAATCCTCACCTAGTGGTGCAATGATTGGTCGATCTAGAGTCCTCTCATCCCCTCGACATCGATAGACCATGGGTTCACCAGGAAACCCCTGGCACACCCCAAACTGTCGTGTCACCCGGCTATACGGTAAGAACTCCTACTCGGTCCCATGCTGCCTGATCAGCCACTACTCCCTACGTACCCATCGAAGCCACTCTCAAGCCTTAGGCCAGGATGGACAGTCCCGATAGGGTTGCCAGAACACCTCCCCTAGAGCAAGCTGAGCGAAGGCATCGACATAGTGCCCTACGACACCTGCCCATCACCGACTCTATCCCTGCTCCTCAGACCGCCGCCACAGAGCCGCATACCCAATATCCTTATCTGTCATCTTTGTTCGCGTCATCCATGGTAGCCCCACAGATCTATCCATCGCTATGTGCTGCCAACCCCAACTCTACAACAAATAGCTACATCTGATCCCCTTCTGCCTCTGGCAACAGACCTCATATAGCTCCCCATACAGCTATGCCAGCAGCGTCTGTCCCCATCTCAGGACCAAAGGCTCCTACGTCGAACACTCTACCAGTCGATAGACCACATCCAGTAGGTTCCACGGGAACTTCACACCTGATGAGTCAGGTAGCAACATGTTGGAAATGATGCCCATAAGCAATGCGTGCCTCACTCCCAACACCCCCCTCTCAAACCACCATCGAACCAAAATCTCGCCCATCTGGCAGTCAACCTCTGCCATCTCCACTGGACCATCCACCCCCAACTCCTCCCTGTGCCCAAAGCATCGTATCAGTATAGTTGTTCACTGCTCACATGGCGACGTTCTGATCGACAGTCCATCTATCGAAATCCGTAGAAGTCGATACACATCCTCCAAGGTCACTGTCATCTCCCCTGTTGGGAGATGGAAGGTGTTGGTCCGGGGATCCCAAAGATTTATTAGGGCCATCAGATAGGCCCGATCCCCGACCACAGGCTCTAGTCGAGCCACCTGCTTGAGCCTAAGGGCATCAAGCCACACCCAGTCAGCCACAGTCAGCACCCACCGTGCTTTCGCAAAAACAGTAGATACACGATACCGGCTCTTCACAACCTACAAAAGAAAACAACACCAAAACATTAAAATCAAAAAAAAAAAATCACCTAGGTTTTAACTATGTTTTTCACTCAGTTCTAAGCTAAAATCTTGGTTTGTGTTCAGCTAAGTTTTAAGGTTTCAATTTTACTTTTGAAAAGCAACATAACAACGAAAATTAAACAAATCACTTGTAGTTTTAAAACATATAACAAAAGCAATAACGTTAAGGAGCACTTACTGGTCTCACTTCAGCTCTGTTTCTCAATCCAGTTTGTGCACTTATGGTGGTAGGAGAAATTTGGCAGTGCTTCGCTTCGCAGAATTGACCTCCTCCTCCTCAGAGCTCCAAATCGCTAGAAAAAACAAGTGCAAATGAGCCCAAAACTTTTGGCCTTTAAATAGGCTTTTGAGCCTGTAATCATTCCTCCCTAAAATGAGCACTCTGGTTAGCACTCGTTCCACCCTAGGACGAATACTACATAGGAATTTGTCCCACCCTGGAACGAATTCAACACACAAATTTCAAAAATAGCAACAAAATGCACAAAAATGCATCAAAAACAGCAATAAATTGTCCAATGAGAGTGCTTTTGCTCTTGACATTTCGGGCATGCAAAATAGACATCAAGATCACAAATCCTCACTATCCTACTCCCTAAGAAGGCTACCATAGCCGGACCGCTCCACGGGAAGATGGATCTTCGAGAATTTCATCCCCAAAAGGTGTCCCCACAAAGGGTCAAAACCCACCCAAAAATAGCAATAACATTGCCAAATGAAGGCACCTTCATGCCTGACATTCTTGGAATCCAAAATAGACGTTGGGGTTATAAATTATCACCATCCTACTCCCTAAGAAGGCCACCATGGCCAGACCGCTTCATGGGAAGACGAATTTTTGACAATTTTAGCTCCAGAACAGTGTCGCCAAAAGGGTTAACACCCACCAAAAATAGGTCTAAATGTTAGAAAACTGCACACAATTCAAAGATAAAACTCTGAAGGCACCCTTACACAAGTCATCTTGGGTCAAGTGACTCATCGCTTTTCTCATGTCGGTCATTCCCTCATCGATTCGTCGCTTGAGGGGGTAGTCACACTTAGTCACCAATCAACACAAACACACCCAATCAAGGAAATGGCATGCATTCAAAGAATCATTGACAAAGACAATCACGCCCCTGTTGGGGCAGTAAACAAGCAATAATCACAAGATGATCAAACACTTGGCATTCGTGAATCATGAACTCAAGGTTCTCATAGACAAAAGGTTGCGCCCTTTGCCTATTCATGACTGATCAATGTCCAAGTTCAAGTAACACCTCACTGAACAAGGTTAACACTTGAATGAAGTTCCTTAGCTCGTTAGAGGCAAGGATTCAAGAATGCATGCCCTTTCCATACTTGGGGCATCAAAAGTTGGTTAGGTTACTAAGAAACCCTAATCATTAGTGCTTTGGTTATCTATTTTTTCTCGACGTTGCGCCATGCATAGCGCATCCCAAAAATGGGCATCTGTAGACACCAAAACAGCACCAATCTGATTATGTGACTGCAAACACTGATTGCTTTGACACACACAGCCCCAAGGTCAACCCCAGAGGTTAAACAGTGGTCCTAACCACTCCCACAATAGTTTTGGAAGGTCAAAAATCATTTTGGCACCTTCAGGAACTTTGCTCAATATTTGTTCCACCTAGGGATGAATTTTAATTGGGATTCGCTCCATCCCGGGATGAATTCCCAATTCACTCTAGGGTGGGGCGAATTGCAGGTTTGATGGGAAAAAATTCAAATCTTGACAAATGGCAACTCGGATCCGCCACTTAATGCCTCCTTCATTTCATGGGAGCATGGGTGAGCGTTTTTTAGCATTGGAGGTTGTTACAGGGGCAGTCATGAAGCCCCTAATCAGGGAGGAATCTTCCCTCCCCTGGAAGGGCATGGCTGCCATGTGGCACCTCTGCATGCTCATCCTAAGAGACCTCCAGGTCTATAAATTAAGGAGTTTCCTTATCCTAAAATATGCAGAGAAGGAGCATTTTAGAGCAACGAAGTGTTGTCATTTTCTTTACATGCCTCACACCTTTTGGATTTGTGCCTTCCACATCCTTGATCTCCTTTAGAGAGGAGGTCATTGGGTGACCGTTGGAAGGTCGAATCTTGAGCCCAAAACTCGACATTTGGCCATAGAATACCACCCAATATATCGACAACACCTTGTAAGAGATTTTGGGACCCATCCCAAGTGGATTGGTGCCAAAATCAGGCCCCAAACGGTGGGTGGCCCGCCCGGGCGCCCCCACACTACTGTAGGACTAATCGTCCCTTTTAGGAACGATTGGGAATTCATGGCATATTTTTCTTTCTACCATTTTTGTTTTCTGCATTCTATTCTATGATGCTTAGATAGGTTGTCATTTAAATTTCGTCTCGTTTTTGAACAATTTTGACCATATTTCTATCTTTGCTCGCTTCTACTAACCTACAGGTAGCATCGTCAAATTCTTGTTGATGGAGGTCAAATTGGGAAAATCCGACCATCTGGGTCTTCCCAAAATGCCCCCAATTAGCTAACCCCAGGTTTGCAGGTCTTTTGGAGCTCTCTAGGCTAAACATTTGGGACAGTACCTTTTCAGCGTTTTGTTGCAGGTGAATTCATCCCACCCCGGAGCGAATTCAAATCGGTGAAGAATTTCTTGACTATTCTTTTTGCAGTGCCCTTCTAGTGATGTCCTGATGCCCCTGTCAAATTTTTAGAGCATTTGGATTCATTTTAGTCTTAGTTTAATTTGTTCTTCTCATCTATTTATCGTAGGCTTGGGGATTGCATGTTTCGTTTCATCCGTAGGTGCTATTGACTATATTTTGTTTCTTTGAACGCAGGACTGGAACATCGAAGGAGCATTCAGGAATCAACATTCGTAGACACAAGCGGTGGCAACATTTTGGTCCGCCCATCTTACATGTGGGCACGCGAAAGAAGGAAGGCTATCCATGGATGTAACCAAGAGATGGATTTAACGCTCCTCACCCCTGAAAAGGGAGGATGCGAATTGTAACCAAGTTGTGAAATACATCAATAAAAGAGAAGGGCTATTATTTCATTTGGGTTTCAATGCATGCTTTCTCCATTTCACGCATTTTTAATTCGTAGGATTCAGAGTTAAGTTTAGTTTCACTTTTTGCATCATGCTTGGAGTCTCTCCTTTCTTGTTTCTGTATCCTCGTGCTTTCAC
>JAQPPZ010008481.1:0-13247 GCA_028583015.1 Wollemia nobilis | reverse complement strand
CATATAAGATATGCAATATACCCTCCTTATCAACAATATGATCAACCTCCTCTATAAAAAACAATCTTGGTGCATCTATTAAACCTCCAAACCAAATTCTTAATTGGACTATCAAATCCCATTAAACCTATTTGTCTACTTACCTATTTCCTTGGCCACAATGAAAGCTTTGCCTACCTTCAATGGGAATAGTAAAAAGACTACATTGAATCACTTCAATGAGATATCTACACTCAAGTAAATATACCATATTCAAGAGGACATAATGGTATGTTTAATAATATACTATTTCCATGATAAGGATGCATTATGGTATGAGGAATGCCAAATAATTTGGTAACTAATTGGACATCAATAGCTAAACCTTTCATGCATAGGGTTGGAAGTATGGAAAATGATATCTAATTCTATATTAATTAAATACCATACAAAGACACCCTTAAGAAAATATCCATGTTTTCAATACTATATTCTTGAGAATCTTAAATTTAATTATGTAGAATGTTGGGCTAAATGAAGAACAAGCATTAAAATATGGTTTGCAATATGATTTATCACTAATGGTTGTAACACTAACCATTGTACACCAGTTGCAACATTTGAATAAGTGGCAAGAGGTAAAGATATTCTCATTAGGGTAGGAAAAATACCTCTACTCCACCAATGGCCTATGCAATCCAAATTTCTAAAAACACCCCTATACCTAGTACAATGCCAAATTTCTCTCATACTTTTATGCCTCTATCAAGTACCTCCATCCACCCTTCTTAATCGCCATACATAACTACTCACCCTGACCAAAATACCTTATCCATAGTAGTATTTTAAACTCTACTTTCAACCTTCCCCACTCCATCAAATCCAAGTAGTAATCCCAACAACTTTACAATGAATGAAATGTTGGAGGTACTCAAGATATTGATAAATACGAATAATGTTATGAAACAACAATGGTAGCAACCATAAAATTGGTAGTCGAGAAAGATACCATCTTTAATAAAAATAGGTTCTTTATTAGGGTGCTAATAAAGAAGCAAACCAAGTTCATAATCACATGATCAACACAAATTCAAATGCATAACCTATGTGGTTCCACCCTTGCATTGATAGCTACGATCCCATTGAATGACTAAGTGCCTTAAAACATTTCTAGACTATACGATACACTCAATAATTCTAGGTTCAAAAAGCTATCACCACTGATCAAGTTGCCCCCATAACAAGTCTTTCTATGTATCAACAACCTTGGGATGTATGCTTAGTACCTACCATACCTATCCCCAACAATTTAATACTAATTGTTTTTAGCACCATTGAAATATATGAAGGGTCAAATTTCAAAGATGATGCCATATTTGCTAATCATTAGGGTGTAGAAACTAAGGGAAAGAGAAAAATGGATACAAAGCAATAAATTGATAAGCAAGATAATAAGTTGAAAAAGGAGTGATGATCCTTAGAAGGGAAAGACCCCTTTTGCATGCAAAATATAAAGGAATCATCATTGCATAATAAGATAGACAAAAAGAGCATGAAAATATAGGAGGGGAGACTACAAAAATAACTTAAAAGGAGGTCCATGAGACACCAAATGGTAAAAGCTAAAAGGTTGACAAAGGAAAAGAACCTATAGTAAGCAGTGAAGGTAAAGAAGTAGGTAGTAATTTGACTAAAGGAAAGGTGATAAGAGGAGAAATCCACTATAAAGAGATGCTAAAAGAAGGTTGAAGTACCCCTTTATCATATGCAAAGGATATCAAACAACTTTTTAGATAGCCCACAAGTTTTATCTCAAGAAGAGAAATCCCATTTACCAAAGTTAACATCATAGAAAAAATAAAGAATATGCTAACTAAAGTCACCATGATAGGAGCTTTGGATCTACCTAGGCAAAGAGACCTACTTTGAGAGGCTGTAAAATATCAAGAATAAATTTAAATCAAAATTAAATAGCCAGAATCCTCTTTATAGCCCAAGTTGCCAAAAAACATCAAATACCAATATCCGTGCTTTTGGTGTGCAAAATTATCCAAAACCTAAATATCTAAAGCTACCTCTTTTCTACATAATACTCAAAATCAATAATTACATCACTAAAATTTAAAACATTGATTTAGGAGTAGCAGTGACTGTTTTGCTTAAGGCTATATGCAAAAATATGGATCTTCCTTCTACCAAGATAGCTAGACTCTCGATATATATGGATGGAACTAGAGTCAATGTAGTAGGCATTATCAAAGATCTAGTCATAACCATATCCTAATACCTAGAGTTCATGGTAGTTCAAGAGGTCATAGTCATAGGCTCACCCCTATACTTCAGTATGTTGTCTAAGAAGTGGACATGCGAGTTTTCAAGGGATGGTTATCTAGAAATGGATTATCTACACATGAAGGTGCCCAAGCACCAAAATATTATCAAAATTGAGAATGATCTACCCTATAATTACCTCTTGTAAAAACTAGAAGATGATGATGTAATAAACTAAAATAAACCCTCTAAATACATTAATGATGATAGGTATAAGGAATATGACCCAAAGATAGAAATGATAATTTATCTGATATAGGATGAAGGGGATCCCAAATGTGAGTGAAGAAATAGAATTGAGAAACTCCCTAATAGTAGAAAATCCTCCCAAAATATCTGCCTTGATGAGCCATGGAGCCAAAAAAATGGACAATGTACTTTGATGGAGCCAAAGCTAGAAATGGGGTAGGCACTAGACTATGATTCATCAATCCTCAAGGGGTACAAGTCCATATGCCTATATACTACTATTTAATTGCACAAATGATGTGCCTAAGTATGAAACTCTTTGCACTAATTTAAGGGTGGTAGAAAGGATGGGAATCAAAGACATGAGGATATATAGTGACTCTAAACTAAAAGTAAATTAGGTCAACTCCCAATGCACTACCAATAATAAACACCTAAAATGCTACGAATTTTAAGTTTAAGATCTGCTTGAGAGCTTTGACTTCTATGAAATTAAAGTGATACCCAAGGAGCTAAATAAAAAAGCAGATGAGCTTGTAGGTATGGTAACACACTCTGATCCTATAAATTGCATGTGGAATAAATTGAAGGAGCTAAAAATTTTCTTCTAATCAACAATTATGTATAACTATGACCACTTGTAGATCTTTAATAAAAAGTGAATCATAGAGTTCCTAATCAAGGTTATGCCAAGCAGTGAATATTAGTCAATTGGGCTAATATTTGCATTTTTGAAAATTTAAATTGGCAAATTTGGGGGACCATGGACGTCGACCCTTTCGCACGAAATTTTTGGAATTTTTTTAGGTGTCATTTTGCCATGCGTTGATAGTAGTATTACGATTTTTTGTTAAATTTACTAAAAATCCTGCCTAAATTGTGGACCATTTCACCTTAAATTTCTAAAATTTTTAATTTATCCCACCCAATTTGCCAACTATAACACTATATATAACTAATATGCCAGTGATACTTTTTCACTTAAAATATTCAAACTATTAGAAAATCGAGCAACCACAATAAAAAGTACATTCGATCTATTGTAAAATTCCATCGAAGTTTAGCCATGTTAAGAAACCTATCGATCCGAGTCAAAACTATACTCGAAATGAAATTGAAGCCATATCTACACCCAAAGAGATCCGATTGGAATTTTCCACCCAATCACTTTGCTGCACTCGAAATGACAGATAGACACAATATTATACCTAGATCGACATCCGAATATTGTTATGCACCCAGACCAAAATTCATTAGCCTAACATAGTCTTTTACTAGGACCGACATCAAGATAGCCTACACAGATTTGAACCTGGATCGACATATGGGCTTTGTTCTGTACCTGGATCAACATCCAAGATATATTTTGTACCCGAATTGACATTCGAGTTGTGTTCTATATCCAAATCACCATCTGAACACTAATATATATCCAGATAGGTATTTGGACATCCTGAAATTGTTTTATACTTGAACCAACTACGGATGGCTTGATACAAATCTGTAATTGAATCGACCCCCAACACTGTTCTAAAACTGGACTGGCATCATACACTATTCTATAACCGGATCGACATTCGACACTATTCTTCACTTGAGTTGACTATTGAGCCTTTTTCCAATCGGACCTACCTTTGGACCTTTTTCTGCACCAAGTACTCTATTTCTTAAAACATTGTGAATCTGTGATCCTGTATTTTTTGGTTTTTTAGAGAATATGAGTTGAAGCAGTTGTAGTAATAAGATCTATTTTTATGTCATCTAATTGGGGGCTTTTCTTTTGCTATTTTTTATCATTTATTAAAAATAAGTCAATGCTCTGTTTCCCATGTTATTCTCTATTTCATAATGTTCTCCATGTTTTCCTTTATTTTCTCTCATTATGTTAACACTCTTTGATTCTTTGTTTTTATTGAGATCTGCTTTTCTGTTACAAGATTATGAGTAGGTAAATTCTTTGGTTCTCTAAGGATATTGTGATGCTTTGTTTCTCTAAAGACATTGTGATTCTTTGCTTTTCCATTTTGTACCAAAATCTTATATTTTTCCACATTTGTATATGTAATTATATATTTTGCATACACAAGTTTTTTTTCTTACATTGATTTGAATTTATATATTGATTAGTTTTATGCTCTTATTAGTTACAAGTGCTATCTCCAAAAAATAGTGTAGTGGCAAAAAAAACACAATAAAGCATGTCTAAAAACAAGTATGTATTTTCTACCAACCCACCATTTGTTTATTTTAATTACTATATTATCTTAAGCCCTCATAGAATTAAGATCTCTTCAACATTTTATTACTTTTGTAAATTGAAAAATATTTTTTTACAAGTAAAATGTCACCTACTAGCAATGCAAAGAAGGGGGCCAAATATTTTTCTAAAAAGATTATCCTAAATTATTTTAGAAATATGTCAAAATCCAATGAGCCATCGACATTCGAGCAAATTAAAGGTACAAATGATTTTGGCCTTCTAAACAATTAGTTATATATTCTATGACTATTTTAAATAATGCTTTCTTCCTCAAATAGTTAACTCACAGTATGTGCCTCTATCCATATTTCATGATGATATGAATCATATTCCTTTTTGTAAGTTTTTTGTTAAATCCAAAAATGATAAAGAATATTATTGTATGTTACTATGCAGAATACCCTGTTGACCCTGATATACCTCCACTTGAAGATATTACTCAACAAGAGATGCCTTCTAATGAAAATTCTCTTTACAATGACATCCAACCAACATTAGAAGATAAATCAATACATGACAATTTTTTTTTGAATCTTCCAGAAAAAATACTAAAAAGAGAAAGACATCTAATTGGGATATTGGAAGGGCATTTAAAGATAAATGGGCAAAAACATTTCCTTGGATAGAACCTATCCAGTTCGAGGACAACCAATTCAATAAAAAATAATGTAGATGTAAAATTTGTAGTTGGAAACTAGGTAAGGATCACAGGCTGCAAAATAAGTTAGATACAATAGAAAAACATGCTAGTAAAGTTTATGTAAAATTTAGAGGAAGTGATGGTAAAATTAAGAAAGAAGTTAGGTGGAAGGATGCATCAGAATGTATGCATGTTAGATATGCAATAGAATATTACAATCACTTAAAGCAACAATAATCTCTTGTTGGGAAATGTGGAACGATTAAAAACCAATTTCAAAATATTCATAAGACCACTTTAGCTTCAAAAATTTTATAGTTGGCTATTGTATATAGTATTCTCAAAAAGGGTAGACCCATGTCTAATTTCATTGATTATAAGCACCTATTTAAAATAGCTAATGTGCAAAACCTTCCTAGTTCCCATTGATCAGATCGAAGTGGTTGAGAAATAGCAAAATTTCTATCATTAGTTGAGAAGGAGGACCTATGGGAGAAAGTCAAACTTGCCATATTCATATCACTTTCTATTGATGAGGTGAAAACTATTGATAACACATCATGTATTTGCATGCATGTGTACACATTTCAAAATCATGTAAGACAACCTAGTTTTCTAGGATTACATAATATGGTGGAAATTTCAAATACAAAAAACATCTATAATATGGTTGTGAGTAGTTTAAAGGATATTGCAAGAATGAATGATATAGAGATAGCCAAAAAGTTAATATTTCTTGGAGTTGGTGGTGCTGCTATAATGCAAGGGTACAAGAATAGTCTTTGTGTTCATCTCCAAACCTCAGTTGCCCCATATATGATACCCATTCATTGCATGGATCATAGAGTGAATCTAGCATATACAATTATGAGCTCTTTTGAAAATGTTGCGAGAGTGGAAGACCTTATTCACGAAATACATTCTTATTTTTCTTGTAGTACAAAAAGGTTTGTAGAGTTTCAAAAGTTTGCACTAGGAGTTACAGAAGGAAAAAAATTGTTAAAAGATGTGGATACAAGATGGATTTCATTGTATCAACCTGCACATAAAGTTTTTAAATAATATCAATCATTAACGGGGTTTATGTACGCAAATCGCAGGGCAGTTGATAAGGTAAAATATTTGTTGTTCTATTTGACTAACTTTGAAACCCTTTTAATATTATGTGGTATTATTCCAATGTTTTTTTTTATTAGTAAAATTTAAATTAAAGTGGGTTTTTATCAAGGGACCAAAAACCTAATTACAACAAGTCACCAAATTTTTTTAAAAAGGCCACAGGAAAGGCCGCAGGAAAGCCCAAGGATGGACTTAAGGAAATGCTTGAGGAAAGCCTACAAGATAGGCTTAAGGAAAGCCTTTAGGATAGGCTTAAAGATATCCATCAGGAAATATGCAAAGAAATCACGCCTGAGGCAAGAAGAAAAGTAAGACTCGCCTAGCCAAAAAATTGAAAAGCCCGCCTAGCAAGAAAGAGAAAAGGTGGAAAAATTTAAACGAATGTCAATCCTACCTAGATTCAAATTTAAACAACCCAATAGGCGAGAAAAATCAACATACCACATAGGGGAAATCCATAATCCAGGAATATGCAACATCCCACGTAGGGGAAAACCAAAATCCAGGCAAAAAATACCAGGAAACTAGAAAAAAATCAAAACCTCCCTGAAAAGTAGGAAGGGATCTAGAAACCACCAAAAATATAGGAAGAAGCTAATCAGAAGCCCACAGGAGCAAAGGAAATAGTAGTGCAATACCGCAAGCCATAGAAAAGAAGCAAAAATGACGTAGGGAGCCCCATTAGAAGAAGCCATAAGAAAATGAGCTGTAGAGGTTAACACCATACCAAAAGAAATAGCAAGATCCCAAAGGTAACCCAAACACTACCAATGAATAGCTTAAAAAAACCAGATTGGAAGTCTAGTGGGATCACAACAATATGTAAAATAGAGGCCCTCCTCAAGCCACAAAAAATATTGAAATCCACCACGAAGCCTACATTTGAAAGCCCAAAGAGCAACACCACAAGAATAATCATGTGGTAATTCCCAAGCCACTAAAATACTGTGAAAAACTGCTCATGAAGCCAAAATGAGGCAAAAAAAACCCCCAAGGACCAACACCACTGACAACCAGCTTTGGGGAACTGGAAAGGAATTCCAACGGGAACACAACAACAAGAAGAACAGAGGCCCATCCGAAGCCACGAAGGAAACTGAAAACCCACCACAAAGCCCACAACTGGAAACCCAAAGAGCAACACCACAAGAATAAACATGTGGCCAATCCCAAACCATTAATATACTATGAAGAGCTTCTCATGAAGTGAAACACCCAAGCTAAAAAGCACCACACCAACAAAACCTCAAAACCACAACTTTCAAAAAGAACCCTGCAAAAAACCTGGGACATAGCTGATAATTCTAAGGAAAAAAATCCCTAAAGTAACATAGAAATCTTAGGGAAGGTCCCAAGGACATCCCAGACCAAAAACATACAAAATAACCCTTCAAAAAAGCATGGAACAAGGCATACAAGTGTTTGGAATATGAGCAGGTTTTGTAGTCATTGATGTCAAGAAGTCAGCACCAGTAAGCGTCAGCTTCAGTAAGCATCATCAGTTTCAGGTTCCGTAATCAAGTGCAAAAGAAATTTTTCTCCCAGGTGGTCAAATGAGGTTTAAAGGACAAAAGGAAGGCCCAAGCCAAATAATATTATAATAATTTATTATAATATTAAAAGTGCAAGACCCATAGATTTAATTAATTATAATAGTTTTATTATAAATTAATTTAATTAACTTTTAAAGTTATTAAGTTAATTGTAAATTAATTATAATTTAATTATGAATTAATTTATAAATTAATTAAACCAACCCTAAAGAATAGGGTTATAAAGTTTATATTAATTTGAATTTTTGAATTAATCGAATTATCGCCGATGTCATCGAAGACATAGCCTAATGCATATAAAGGGGGTAAAGCTTTGGTAAATGAAAATATCCACGATCAAAGGTTTACAAAGATTTTCATGCACAAAGCAAAGGGAAGCGATCATGTGTTTTCGAAGGTTGTGCATGGCAGCATATAGGACAAGGAGGAGAGGTTTTCATTTTATATCCAAGGCGCTTTGTAGCACGACTGGAAGCAAGGAAGGTGCTAAGACATTGGCAATCGTGAGGTGTAGGGATCGAATCCCACAGGTTTGCATTTTGCAAAGCGAAGGAAGGTTTTTTTGGTGAAGTTTGCACGCTCAGTGGAATACAAAGGAAAGGTGCTAGTCTATTCCTTTGTATAGAGGCTTATAGCCCATGTGGTGGGTGCGTGCCTTGCTAAGGCACTTGGAGGGGTGAGGTTAGGTGTTCAAAACCCATCGAAAGTGTTTTTTTGGGCTAAATAAGGTATGCACCGATTTTGATTCTCTTGCTAAGGTTGTGTAATTTTGGAGGTTGCTTTGTTGTAAAAAATAAAGGTTGATTAAATTTTTTGAGGGAGATATAAGGGTATTAAAAATTAAATATTTTATTTTAATTTTTGGTGATTAGAGTTTATGAAGTTGGAGTAATAAGGAGTAAATAAGGTCTTTTGATGTATGTATTGATGAATGTTGTTCTAGAGTTGGATTAATAAGGTGTAAGCAAGGAATTATCTTTTTATGCATGTGTGTTGTTGAATGACATTCCAAGCAGGAGTAATAAGGTGTATTTGAGTTTTTAATTTTTGTATGGTGAAATATTTGAGTGAAGTACTAAGAACAAATATTTGCTATCTAACCCTAGTATTGGCAAAAGAGGGAAATTGTGATTGAGACAAGTGTTTGAGGTCAAATCATCTTCAAACAAGAGGTAAGGGCATATTATCCTTGTGAGTGATTATTGAATGTTTTGAATACTAAGTTGGAGTGAAAAGGGTTGTTTGATAAGCATTGTTGAGTGTGATTGTTAAAGGTTTTTATAAGTGAGAGTTGTTGATAAAAACCTTGTTTGATAAGCGTTGTTGACTAAAATTTCATTGAGTGATTGGTTGAGTTGAGTAAGCTCTTGTGGAAGCTTACAATATAGATTTGAGGCAAGTCTTAGTGAGGACTTGTTGAGCAGATTTGAGGTAAGTCTTGGTGAAGACTTGTTGAGCATATTGGATAAGTTCTAGAGAGGACTTAATGGGCAAATTAGTGTGAGCTTTTGTGGAAGCTTACAAGGTGTATTTGAGAAAAGTCTTTGAGAAGACTTGTGAGCAAAGTTGATTGATTTATTTGTTCAAACCTTGGGTTAAGGTTTGGGATAGATCTAGCAGAGTTGATTTGTGATTGAGTCAAGCTTTATGTTAAGGCTTGAGGACATATTTATAAACAAATTTTGGTGTATATTTGAGGACAAGTTTGTGCTAGACCAGAGACAGAGATTGAGCAAATTTGTGCTAGATCGAAGGACATAGTTTAGTACAAATTTAAGATAGAGCTAAGAGCTATATTTGGAGGTGACAAAGTATAGAGGATGACAATCTCTAGTGGATAAAGGTCCATTAGCCAGGATAGTGAAGGTAGGTCTTCTAAGTGAGGGTAGGAGTCTTCAGTAGATAGACATCCATAAGCCAGTGCAATGGAGGCAACAGTTCTTCTAGAAGATCATCAGCCAGAGCAGAGGATAAGGAGTTCTCCTATGGATAGAGATCCATGAAATTGATTAGGGGACCGGTGTCTCCTTTGGACAAAGGTCCATAAAATTTGTAATAGGGAAAGGATTCCCAAAAGAATTATTTGAGAAAAGTTTATAAGGAATATTTTCTTCGTGGAGTAGCCCACATTGGGTGAACCATGTTAAATCATGTCTCTCATGTGTGTTATGCTTTGTGTGATGTTTATTGCTTTAATTTAGTTTATGTTATCATATGGATTGAAAAACAATTTTTTTTATCTTATACTTTTCACCCCCCTCTCAGTATAAGCACATATTCTTTAATTGGTATCAGAGCGGGTTTCTCCATGAAAAGACTAACAACTTGGAGGAAGATCCATCAAAAGCACACATGACTTCAGAAAGTGAAGAAGAGACTATGTTTGACATAAATAATTCTTTGTTGCTCTCAGGAACCTTGAAAAGGTTAGAAATAAAAACTCAAGTCTGAAGGATCAAATTCAAGAAGATGAAGAAGAAAGGATAGAACTTCTATAGAATCTCACAAAACTCAAGATAAAAGTAGAAGAGGGAAAGAAAATTGAACAGGATATGATAGATCTATTAAGAGCAAGAGAAACATAATGTGAAATATTGAAAGTAGAAATTTTTTATCTAGGGAATGAAGTTGAAAAGACCAAGGTACTATCAGATATAAATTTCGGGAAATAGAAAGAGGAGCCAAGTCTTCAAGAAGTAGAAACTTCAAACAAATATAAGCAAGTAACGTATAATCTAGAAAGAAAAGACATCAGGAAGGAAGAAAGCAAAGAAAAACCATGGACGAGAGTTAATAACAAAAGGAGAAGCTCTCAACCACAATCTCAAAGGCATCCAAACAAGTTACATAATTTCTTCCATGGCTATCCCTTTTCTTGTAACAAATATGGTCATAAAGTTGTACATTGTACTGGTTATATGAAAAATGATGTCAATAGAAATTTCAACTCTTTTGCACCTCTTATGAATAATGATATCATATGTTACAAATGCAATAACTTTGGTCACAAGGCTAGATGGTGCAAAATGATACTTCCTGAGTGTAGTAAATGGAATACAACTTCAACAACTAGGAAAGAGAAAAAGAGGAATGAAAAGGCTAGATCAATGTTAGTTCAAACAACTCTTCATGCTCAAGATAAAGAAGAACAATGGTATCTTGATAGTTGTTTCTCTAGACACATGACATGAGACAAAGACAAATTTATTGTACTAAAAGAAACCAATAGAGGATCAATAAGTTTTGGTGATAATGGATCAACAAAAACTGGTGGAAGAGGAATTCTGAGTTTAGATAATGGAAAAACAAGAACAAAAATTATACTATATGTCAAAGGGTTAGAACATAATCTGCTAAGTGTAAGCCAACTTTGTGATCAAGGTCATATGGTTACATTTCACCCAGATAGATATGAGATAAGAAAATCAGAAACTGAAAAAGTCATTGCAAATGCAAGTAGAACTCCAAACAATTTATATATGCTTAGTGAGATCAAAGGGGAAAAGTGCTTTCTATCACAAGAAGATGAGATTTGGTTGTGGCATAGAAGAATAGGTTACTTGAATTTTGACAACATAGTCAACATAAGCAACTGTAAAGATTTACCCAAGCTAAAAAGGCCACAAAACACAATTTGTGCACCTTGTCAACATGGAAAGCAAACTAGAACAAGCTTTAAATCAAAGGGATATATGTCATCCGAGCCATTAAGTCTAATACATACTGATATATGTGGTCCTACCAGAACACAGAGTATTCAAGGTGAGAGTTACTTCATATTATTTATAGATGATTACTCCATAATGGTTTGGGTAGCTTTCCTGAAAGATAAGTCAGAAGCATTTAAAAAATTCAAAGTATTTAAAGAACAGGTTGAAAATGAAACTGGCAAGAGGATTAAGTGTTTGAGATCTGATAGAGGAGGAGAATTTACCTCAAATGAATTTGTAATTTTTTGTGAACAACATGGAATCAAGAGAGAATACTCAATTGCAAGAACTCCTCAACAAAATGGAGTAGTTGAAAGGAAAAATAGGACTATTGAGAATATGGCTAGAGCTATGTTGAATGAGTCCAAGCTTTCAGATGGATTTTGGAGGGAAGTAGTCAACACAAAAGTATATATAATCACTAGGGCTCAAATGAGGGTAAACCATCACAAGACTCCATATGAGCTTTAGAAAGGAAGATCGGCCACTGTAAAACACTTAAAGATTTTTGGAAACAAGAGCTACATAAGATAGGAAGAGCAAAACTTGGGCAAGTTTCACCCAAGATGTGATGAGGGAATTTTTCTTGGTTATTCTACTAAGAGTAAAGCTTATAGATGCTTCAATAAGATAACATGCACTATTGTAGAAAGTATAAATGTAACAATTAATGAGAAGATAGATTCAAGAGAACCAGTTCAACAAATTGTGTATTAGGAATATGGAAGTTGTCAAGAAGAGTTTCGTGAGGAATCAGATGAAGAATAGGAAGAAACACAAAGACTTCTTCCTAAAACTCCATCCAAGTATGTACAAAAACATCATCCAAAAGATCTAATCATTGGGAATCCATATGAAAGATAGACAAGGAGAAGGATAATAACACCATCTCAATAAGTAAATTTTTCTTTGTTATCTAATATTGAGCCAAAAGACTTCAATCAGGAAAGTGAAGATAAATTCTGGATTAAGGTAATGGATGAGGAATTAGATCAAATAAAGAAAAGCAAGACTTGGGAACTTGTTCCATGACCAAAGGACAAAAATGTGATTGACACAAAATGGATATTCAGAAACAAGTTAAATGAAGATGGATAGGTAGTCAAGAATAAAGCAAGGTTGGTGTGCAAAGGTTATGCATAGGTAGAGGGAATTGAATTTGATGAGACATTTGCTCCAATTGAATGACTTGAAGCCATAATAATGTTCTTAGCCTTCTCAAGTTTTAAAAAATTCAAGGTATATCAGATGGATGTTAAGTCAACATGTCTAAATGGTGTTCTAGAAGAAGTTTATATTGAACAACCAGAGGGATTCATATTAACAGATAAACTAGATCATGTATATAGATTAAAAAAGGTACTTTATGGTCTAAAATAGGCTCCTAGAGTGTGGTACTCAAGATTGGATAAGTATATTTAGGAACAAGGATTCAAAAAAGGAATAGTGGACAACAAATTATACAT
>JAQPPZ010008478.1:0-16387 GCA_028583015.1 Wollemia nobilis | reverse complement strand
ACAGTGGATTTTTTTTTAACATGCTATACAAATAACACAATGAACATTTTAAAAATATAAAAAGGATTTAAGCTCTCTTCAAAACGTTCAAAACAAACATCCACTCACTATTTCATAGCCCGAGTTATCTTAATGTAACTCGAATTCAATCCCCACAATAAATATATATAAAAAATATTTAATTAATAAAAAAAATTAATAATTTTTTTATGTATTTAAAAACATAACTTAAACCTTCGTCCAAATAATAAAACTGTGGAATAACCTTGTTGTATCTAAGTATACTGGTAGGGGAATATTTGTATTTTTTCAACTAATAGACGACCAAAATATAAAAATACCCTAGGGTCTAGACATACTAGTAGAGGAATATTTGTATTTTTCTAAGTAGTAGACAACCAGACACCTTAGGGTAATGGAGAGCTGCACGCAAGGCGTTTGTACTGCTGGTACTGGTAAGATTCATTATTGGTTGTGGATGTACAAAAATTTGCTTAAACTGGGCTGGGTTCGGTCTGCCGAACCCCGACTGGCCACAGGGTTCAGCAAATCCTATTAGACAGGGCTCGGATGTACTGACTACAGAGTTCAACCAGTCCTATCAGACAGGGCTCAAATGGGACGGTACCTGTTCGCAAACCGCACACCCGGTGATCTTAAACGTCAAATAAACAAGCCAAAACAAGGCTATGTTATTCATTCTACAAATAGATGGTATTTGATTGTATTTGACTGGTACCCAAATGAGATTTAAAGAGCAACTCACCAATAGAAGAAGGGTTGTACTGTGTTACTGTCACACCATGCATCATAATAGAAATGCAGATTATGTCCATAACGGTGTCGTGGATCAATCTGCAAGAAGAAAAGCAATCATCAAAAAATAGAAAATGAGGAATAAGCACACGAGGAGATGTCCCAAGATAATTCTGTGGAGAACACTTGTAAACTTCCATTCCAGTTAATTAAATATTTAGATCATTCAAAGTTTGCATATTTCTATGTTTGTAACTTTCAATTGCTTTGCAAAAGTCAAGAACAAGGGAAAATGATTCTAAAGAGTAAAGAACATTAGCCCCCAGGTAAATTATCTTGTACCTATTTAAAATAGCATATAAAATTGTATGGGCATGAAGAACTTACAGCCTCAAGCCAGTGCTGAAAAGCCAGTTTCCGAGCTTTATCATCCTTTGATAACCCCTTGCCAACCTGTAGAGACACATTTTGAACTTTATTTCCCAAAAGCATTCCTATAACAAGCAATGCGTGCTATTACAAGCTCCAATCTGTTCTATTTTTATTGCAGGAGGAAAGACCAATCAGTATAGATTTTCTGGATTTATGGTCAAGGAATAGATTGATATTTGATTCTCTTTTATTAAATTATACAGCGAGACAATGAAATTGTACCAGCAGAAATTTGCAATAACAGAACTACAAAATAGTACCTTTGCAGCCTTTATTCTTGCTCGTGACCATCGAGAAACAGCTGTCTCTGGGTTTTTGACGTCAAAAAATGAAATTGTATTTTGCTTGAGTATCACACAATCTATGACTTGCCACCTGCATTTTAAAATCAATTGAATAGACATTTAATCAACTTGACACCAAAAAAAAAGCTTAATTTTCAAGAGAAAAAGATTTGACTAAAGCCGATTTTAAGAACAAAAGAACCCTCTTAGGAACTCAATCATGAAAAAGAAGCGCTCAAACAGAGGATGCAATGGTAGATACAAACCAGAGTTCCTCCACGACCATATTACAATCTGCAAGATTTCGCCTCAAACGAGAGCGAGCTCTTCTGCGGTCAATTAGCTTTTGTAAACCTTCTGCAGTTTGACTGCAGCTGCCTTCTCCTTAAAGCTGAAGAATTTAAATTTTTTTTTTTATTTTTTTTTGATGCCGGAAACAAACAGCAAACTTTATTTATATTAAACGGGGGTTACAGAGTTCCTCAACCGAGGAAATTACAGTCATCTGCAGGCTGCACTGCAGGATAAGTTAAACAGACAAAATGTCGAGTCGGCTGCTCAGACATTAATCAGCTGAGTCAAACTGCTCGCTGAGATACTTTTCTTTGCCTCTGCTCCTTCTTGCTCCTTCTTTTTTTCTTCCTCTTACGCTTCTTAAATCTGAAATACCCGAGATGCCTTATATAGCCGCAGGAAGAGGAGGATTGGGGTTTGTCCTCTGACAGGTTCTGACAGGCCCTCAACTAGGGTTTCTGACCAATCGCCGCACAAGCGTCACATCTGTCAGAGGGTAGGTGCGACGTCATGTCAGCCCTTTGCCGGATCCCGGACTGCGGCAGCAGCAGTCCGACTTCGCCCATGTCCGGAGCGCAATCCGGTTTCGCCCAAGGTTCGGAGCGCGATTGGGCACGGCGTGAAATACGGGTTAATTTTTCTAACACCCTCCTTTAAGCCCGATTTCACGAGCGCTTTGACTCCAAGTCGCTCTCGCAATCCGTTGAAGTCTTCCTCCTTCAAAGGCTTCGTGAAGATGTCGACCAGTTGCTCCTTGGACTCGCAAAATTGCAGTTGTACTTCGCCAAATTTCACCGACTCTCGATGAAATGATACCGGATGTCTATGTGCTTCGTCCGGCCATGGAACACGGGATCCTTTGAGAGTGCAATGGTCGAATTGTTATCACGAGAAAATTGTTGTCGCACCATCCGAAGGAAAGTTCAGTTCACTCAGAACTCTTCGCAGCCAAACTGCCCGGCATGCGGCTGATGTGGCGGCGACATATTCTGCTTCGGCTGTGGACAACGCAACGATGGGTTGTTTCTTGGACGCCCATGATATCGCCTCGATCCGAGATGGAAAGCATACCCGGAGGTGCTCTTTCGATCATCGAGTACTGCCAGCCCGATCCATCGTCCGTGAAGCCCACTAGCTCCAACCGGTCCCGTCTGGCATAAAATAGGCCATGGTTTCGCGTCCCGCTGACATAGCGCAAGATCCTTTTGCATGCTTGCCAGTGCGTGTCCTTCGGAGTCTCCATGAAACGGCTGATCAGGCTGACTCCGAACATCAGATCTGGCCGAGTTGCAGTCAAGTACATTAGACTGCCAACTAGCCTTTTGAACAAGGTTGGATCTACAGACCTCCCTGTATCCAACTTGCTCAGCTTCAAGCCTGTGGCTACAGGTGTGATGGCAGGTTTGCTATCCTCCATCTTGAAGCGCTTCAGGACATCATTCACATACTTGCCCTGAGAAATGAAGATGCCATCTGCTGATTGGTCAACTTCAATGCCAAGAAAATATTTCATCAGCCCCATGTCAGTCATTTCAAACTCGGACTTCATGGCTGTTCTAAAGCTGCGCAAATAGGTCGCTGCTATTGCCGATAAATATCGGATCATCTACGTACGAGCGGACGATGATGAGCTCACCTGCTGCATTTGACTTCATGTACAAGGAGTGCTCATATGGGCATTTCTGAAACCCATTCTCCTGAAAATAGCTGTCAATCCGGCTGTACCAAGCTCGGGGCGCCTGCTTCAAACCGTACAGGGCCTTTTTTAGCTTCAGGACTTTTCCCTCCTGGCCTTCAAATTCGTAACCTGGTGGCTGGTCTATGTAGACCTCTTCCTCCAACTCTCCGTTGAGGAAGGCTGACTTGACATCCATCTGGTACATCTTCCAACCTTGTTGGTCTGCCAATGCCAGGATCATCCGATCGTGTCAAGTCGGGCTACAGGTGCATATACCTCATGGTAATCGATGCCTAACTTCTGCTTGTAACCCTTCGCCACAAGTCTGGCCTTATGCTTGTCAACATCTCCTTGGGCGTTGAACTTCGTCTTATACACCCACTTGACCCCAATTGTCTTCTTCCCTGCTGGAAGATCTGTCAGCTGCCATGTTTCATTATTTTCAATGGCTGCTATCTCTTCATCCATCGCCTGCACCCACTTCTGATTCGACTTGCATCTTCGAACTCTACTTGGATCAACTTCAGTAAAGAATGCAAAGTCAGGGTGCTCTTCATCTATGTGGGTTTGGGTTGCCTCATAAATTTCTTGCAAGCTCCGAGTCTTCGCAGGAGTCCTCAGATTTTGAATTCTGCTTGCAAGTGGAGGCGACCGTGATGGAGTGGCTGTGCTACTGCTGGCACCGCTGTTGCTGCTAGAAGTTGCTGGTGGCTGCACACTTCCTTCTTCCAAGTCAACGGATCGAACTTCGTTGGCTTTAATCGCTCTGTCTCGGACTTCCCGTTCCGGGCTTGATCTTCAAGAAACTTCACATCACGGCTGATGATGAGCTTCTTTGTCACGGGGTTGTACTGACCTATATGCCTTCGCCGCTCACTGTACCTCGTGAAAATGCACTTCTCCGCTCGATCATCCAACTTCGTCGCTTCTCTTCGGAACATGTGCATATGCTATGCACCCGAACACATGCAAGTGAGCCACACTTGGCTTCACTCCGCTCCGAGCCTCCTAAGGGATTTTGTCCTTCACGCTTTTGGTGGGACATCCGTTCAACAAGTAGACCGCACATGTTACGACCTCTCGCCCAAAATTCATGCGACAATCCCTTCACCTTCATCATGCTTCGTGCCATTTCCATGATGGTTCGGTTCTTCCTCTCGCCTACGCCATTCTGTCGTGGCGTGTATCCGCGATGAATCGCCTTCGAATTCCATGCTTGCTTGCAAAAGTTGTGGAATTCGTTGGAGATGTACTCTCCACCTCCATCGCTTCGAGAGTCTTCACATAATAACCGCTCTGTTTCTCAACCGAGCCTTGAACTCCTTGAATCGGCAAATGCCTCGACTTCGACTTGATGGCATAAATCCAAGTCTTCCGGCTGAAGTCATCAATGAATGTCAAGAAGTATTTGTTGCCAGCAAACGTGGTGGTCTGCATCGGACCGCAAATGTCCGAGTGCACCAGCTCAATGGCCGTGATGCTCTCCAAGATCGTCCTACAGGGAATGCATCCCTATGCTGCTTGCCGACTAGGCAACCTTCACACACTTGGTTTGGTTGCTCTATCAGGGGTAGACCCTTCACCATTCGCATCCTGTGTAGTTGATTCAGGCCACTGAAGCTCAGGTGACCGAATCTGAGATGCCACAGCCAGGTAGCATCTTTCTCAATCGCACTCAGAGACATCAATGATTCATTACGAATCTGCAGTGAAACATTTTGTTTTTCGTCATGGACACAGTTGCAATTTGTCCATGGACTTTGTCTCTGATGGAACAGACACCGTCTTTAAACAGTACAGTGTGCCCCTTTTGCACAAGCTGTCCAACACTTAACAAATTGTGCTTCAACCCAGGCACATAAAAAACATCTTGAATTGTTTTTCTTTCACCGTGCCGGGTGCGGATGAGGATCTTTCCTTTTCCCATCACAGGAACTTTGCTGTTGTTCCCCATCTTGACTTCGGATCGGATCGTTTCATCCAGCTTGTGAGAACATCTCTCTGTTCCCGATCATGTGGTTACTGCAACCATCGTCAAGATACCGGATGTTTTTCTTGCTCTCCTCCTCAACATTGCAATTCAAAAACACATTTCATCCTGTCACATTTTCGGGTTCCTCCGTATAATGGGCTTGCTCGCTGATTCTCGTTCGCCATCTTCTTCTTGCACCGTGAGGCATAATGGCCGAACTTGCTGCGATAGTAGCATTGGACATTTGACTTGTCCTTCTTCTGCCGAGAGCTTCCTTGCTGATTTCTGCCGATGCCTCTTCCTCCTTGCCGATGAAAGTTGCAACTTGGCTCGGCGTCATGAGGGTTTGATCTCCCTCCTTGCTTGTTACTTCTCCCACGCCTGCTTCTGCCTCTCCCTCCTTGAGAACTAGAAGCGCTGTGGTGGGAGTCTTGTCTGCCGCTGTCTCGGACTGAGGCCTGAGCCCGAAATGCTTGCTCCAGAGAGGTATGAGATGAACGGCTCAGCATCTGTTCATGGGTCTGCAATGAACCCATGAGATCGTCTGTCGAGAGGGTTGTCAAATCCCTCGACTCTTCGATTGCTATCACAACCGAGTCGAACTCGCGAGCGGACTTCTGAGAATCTTCTCCACGATTCTCTGGCTCTGGACATTTTCACCATTCAACCGCATCTGGTTGATAATGTCAGTCGTCCGGGTGAAGAAGTCACTCATCGACTCGGACTCGCTCATCTGCAGGTTCTCAAACTATCTCCTTAGCATCTGCAGTTTCACCAACTTCACTTTGTCGGTGCCCTGATACGAACTTGCTAGGGTTTCCCAGGCCTGCTTGGCCTTGGTGGCTAATGCAATCCGCGGGAAGATGGTCTCCTCAACCGCTTGCATGATGTAGAAGAGGGCCTTCTGGTCCTTCTTGTGCTCTTTCAACAGATCCTTGTCTGCCTGAGAGAGGGCGGCCAGTGCTGCTGCATCTGCCGGTTATGGGTAGCCGTTCTCGACTAACTCCCATAGCTCCTGAGATCCGAACAGGATCTTCATCTGGATGCTCCAGTAATCGTAGTTCTTGCCGTTAAATCGCGGGATCTGCAACTGCAGCGAGTTTCTCTCGGAAGCCATGCTTCTATCTCCGTGTCACGGCACTATCAGCTCTGATACCAATTTGAAGAATTTAATTTTTTATTTTTATTTTTTTTTATGCCGGAAACAAACAGCAAACTTTATTTATATTAAACGGGGGTTACAGAGTTCCTCAACCGAGGAAATTACAGTCATCTGCAGGCTGCACTGCAGGATAAGTTAAACAGACAAAATGTCGAGTCGATTGCTCGGACATTAATCAGTGAGTCAAACCGCTCGCTGAGATACTTTTCTTTGCCTCTGCTCCTTCTTGCTCCTTCTTTTTTTCTTCCTCTTACGCTTCTTAAATCTGAAATACCCGAGATGCCTTATATAGCCGCAGGAAGAGGAGGATTGGGGTTTGTCCTCTGACAGGTTCTGACAGGCCCTCAACTAGGGTTTCTGACCAATCGCCGCACAAGCGTCACATCTGTCAGAGGGTAGGTGCGACGTCATGTCAGCCCTTTACCGGGATCCCGGACTGCGGCAGCGCAGTCCGACTTCGCCCATGTCTGGAGCGCAATCCGGTTTCGCCCAAGGTTCGGAGCGCAGTTGGGCACAGGAGTGAAATCTGGGTTAATTTTTCTAACAAAAGCTAGGTGACCTTATAGAAGAATTCTCCTTAAAACAGCTGTCTTTGAGGCTAATTGACCGCAGAAGAGCTCGCTCTCGTTTGCTGCCTTTGAAACTATTGTTTCCTGATGCAGTTCTCTCCAAATCTTAGCAACAGAAAAAGAGTACAATAGGTAATTACTTGGTTTAAAATATATATATAGAACTTATAAAATTTTCCTCCCTCATCAAACGATGAGCAACACCCAAAATTTCTCTGAGATGCTGGGCAATGCTAAAATAAATAAATTTATGACCACGAGGCCAAATTACACAGCTATGAAGAGGTCAATAACGAAGACAGCGCTCCTTCCGAAATCAGGAAGGCACCAGTATGTATTGGGCACACAAAATTAAGAAACTCTAGAGAATCTCAAACATCATCAGCGCTGGGCATTGTACTGCAACATTGTCTAATACTTAAAAAAGGAGCTCGAGACAACAAAACGCTGACCTACAGCTACCCACAGCTATCAACAAGGACCGTTCAAAATCAGTCATTTAAAAATAAAAAACGGATATAACACACTCACAATTTTTGCAAAAATATAATGTTAGAAAAATTAACCCAGATTTCATGCCTGTGCCCAACTGCGCTCCGAACCTTGGGCGAAACCGGATTGCGCTCCAGACATGGGCGAAGTCGGACTGCGCTGCCGCAGTCCGGGATCCCGGCAAAGGGCTGACATGACGCCGCACCTACCCTCTGACAGATGTGACGCTAGTGCGGCGATTGGTCAAAAACCCTAGTTGAGGGCCTGTCAGAACCTGTCAGAGGACAAACCCCAATCCTCCTCTTCCCGCGGCTATATAAGGCGTCTCGGGTATTTCAGATTGAAGAAGAAAAAGAAGAGGAGGAAGAGCAGTGCAAGAGGAGAAGAGGCAAAGAAAAGTATCTCAGCGAGCAGTTTGACTCAGCTGATTAATGTCTGAGCAGCCGACTCGACATTTTGTCTGTTTAACTTATCCTGCAGTGCAGCCTGCAGATGATTGTAATTTCCTCGGTTGAGGAACTCTGTAACCCCCGTTTAATATAAATAAAGTTTGCTGTTTGTTTCCGGCACCTTTAGGGTTTGCAGTTTGTTGTTCTCTGTTCCGGTTATTCTCTCCTCTCATACGGGTGTTGCCAAGTCAGGCAAACCCAGCGACAGCCGCGAAAGAAGAACAAGTCTAAAGCGGCTTTCCAAGTTTGCTTCTGAAGTTTGCGGCTAAGACTGGAGCAGCTCGAGTGCACAAGAAGTCCGAAGTTGGCCTCAGTCCCCTCTTCACCCTGCACAATTCGTTGGCTGCCCGAAGTTCGAACTTCGCCCAGTTTCGGGCGAAGTCCATCGCAACCGCGAAGTTCGAACTTCGCCCAAATTTCGGGCGAAGTCCGTCGTAGCCGCGAGTGCGAACCTCGCCCGGTTCGGCGAAGTCCGTCGCGGCCCGAAGTGCGAACTTCGCCCAAGTTCGGGTGAAGTCCGGCTGCGCAGCCGAAGTGCGCACTTCGCCCAATTTCGGGCGAAGTCCGTCGGGGCGGCCGAAGTTCGAACTTCGCCCAATTTCGGGTGAAGTCCGTCGGCGCGGCCGAAGTTCGAACTTCGCCCTAGTTCGGGCGAAGTCCGTCGGCGTGGCCGACGTTCGAACTTCGCCCTAGTTTGGGCGAAGTCCGTCGGGCCCCCGACTTGCGCACTGTGCTGTCCGAACAGCGCCGTGCAGACTTCGGCGTGTTTAAAAAAAAAATTAAATTCTTCAAATTGGTATCAAAGCTGATAGTGCTGTGACACGGAGATAGAAGCATGGCTTCCGAGAGAAACTTGCTGCAGTTGCAGATCCCACGATTTAACGGTAAGAACTACGATTATTGGAGCATCCAAATGAAGATCCTGTTCGGATCTCAGGAGCTATGGGAGTTAGTCGAGAACGGCTACCCAGAACCTGCAGATGCAGCAGCACTGGCCGCCCTCTCTCAGGAAGACAAGGATTTGTTGAAAGAGCACAAGAAGAAGGACCAGAAGGCCCTCTTCTACATGCAAGCGGTTGAGGAGACCATCTTCCCACGGATTGCATCAGCCACCAAGGCCAAGCAGGCCTGGGAAACCCTAGCAAGTTCGTATTAGGGCACCGACAAAGTGAAGTTGGTGAAACTGCAGATGCTCAGGAGATAGTTTGAGAACCTGCAGATAAGCGAGTCTGAGTCGATGAGCGACTTCTTCACCTGGACGACTGACATTATCAACCAGATGCGGTTGAACGGAGAAAATGTCCAGAGCCAGAGAATCGTGGAGAAGATTCTCAGAAGTTTGCCTGCGAAGTTTGACTCGGTTGTGATTGCAATCGAAGAGTCGAGGGATCTGACAACCCTCTCGACAGATGAACTCATGGGTTCATTGCGGACCCATGAACAGAGGTTAAGCCGTTCATCTCAGACCTCTCTGGAGCAAGCATTTCGGGCTCAAGCCTCAGTTCGAGACAGCGGCAGACAAGACTCCCACCACAGTGCTTCTAGTTCTCAAGGAGGGAGAAGCAGAAGCAGGCGTGGGAGAAGTAACAAGCAAGGAGGGATATCAAACCCTCATGACGCTGAGCCAAGTTGCAACTTTCATCAGCAAGGAGGAAGAGGCACTGGCAGAAATCAACAAGGTGGCTCTCAGCAGAAGAAGGACATGTCAAAGGTCCAATGCTACTATTGTAGTAAGTTCGGCCATTATGCCTCACAAGTGCAAGAAGAAGATGGCGAACGAGAATCGGCGAGCAAGCCCATTATACGGAGGAACCCGAAAATGCGGCAGGGAGGAAATGTATTGCCGACTTGCGGTATTGAAGAAGAGAGCAAGAAAAACCTCTGGTATCTTGACGAGTGGTTGCAGCAACCACATGACTGGGAACAGAGAGATGTTCTCACAACTGGATGAAACAGTCCGGTCCGAAGTCAAGATGGGGAACAACAACAAAGTTCCTGTGATGGGGAAAGGCAAGATCCTCATTCGCACCCGAAACGATGATAGAAAAACAATTCAAGATGTTTTTTATGTGCCTGGGTTGAAGCATAATCTGCTAAGTGTTGGACAGCTTGTGCAGAAGGGGCACACTGTACTGTTCAAAGATGGTGTCTGCTCCATCAGAGATAAAGTCCATGGACAAATTACGACTGTGTCCATGACGAAAAACAAAATGTTTTCGCTGCAGATTCAGAATGAATCATTGATGTCTCTGAGTGCAGTTGAGAAGGATGCTACCTGGCTATGGCATCTCAGATTCGGTCACCTGAGCTTCAGTGGCCTGAATCAACTGCATAGGATGCGAATGGTGAAGGGTCTACCCCTGATAGAGCAACCGAACCAAGTGTGTGAAGGTTGTCTAGTCGGCAAGCAGCACAGGGATGCATTCCCTGTAGGATAGTCTTGGAGAGCATCACGGCCATTGGAGCTGGTGCACTCAGACATTTGCGGTCCCATGCAGACCACCACGTTTGCCGGCAACAAATACTTCTTGACATTCATAGATGACTTCAGCCGGAAGATTTGGATTTATGCCATCAAGCTGAAGTCAGAGGCATTTTCCAGATTCAAGGAGTTCAAGGCTCTAGTGGAGAAACAGAGCGGTTATTATGTGAAGACTCTCAGAACTGATGGAGGTGGAGAGTACATCTCCAACGAATTCCACAACTACTGCAAGCAGCACGAAATTCGAAGGCAGTTCACTGCCAGATACACACCACAACAAAATGGCGTAGCTGAGAGGAAGAACCGAACCATCATGGAAATGGCAAGAAGCATGATGAAGGCGAAGGGATTATCGCATGAATTCTAGGCGAGAGGCCGTAACATGTGCGGTCTACTTGCTTGAACGGATGTCCCACCAAAAGCGTGAAGGACAAAATCCCTTAGGAGGCCTGGAGCAGAGTGAAGCCAAGTGTGGCTCACTTGCGTGTGTTCGGGTGCATTGCATATGCACATGTTCTAGAAGAGAAGCGGCGAAGTTGGATGATAGAGTCGAGAAATGTATTTTCACGGAGTACAGTGAGCGAGCAAAGGCATATAGGTCGTACAACCCTATGACGAAGAAGCTCATCATCGGTCGTGATGTGAAATTTCTTGAAGATCAATCCTGGAACGGGAAGTCGAGACTGGCCAGTTAGAGCCAGCGAGGTTCGATCTGTTGACTTGGAAGAAGGAAGTGTGCAGCCACCAGCAACTTACAGCAGCAATAGCGGTGCCAGCAGTAGCACAGCCACTCCATCCCGGTCACCTCCACTTGTAAGCAGAATTCAAAATCTGAGGACTCCTGCGAAGACTCGGAACTTGCAAGACATTTACGAGGCAACCCGAACCCACATAGATGAAGAGCACCCTGACTTTGCATTCTTTACTGAAGTTGATCCAATGAGAGTTCGAAGATGCAAGTCAAAATCAGAAGTGGGTGCGAGCGATGGATGAAGAGATAGCAGCCATTGAAAAAAATGAAACATGGCAGCTGACAGATCTTCCAGCAGGGAAGAAGACCATTGGGGTCAAGTGGGTTTATAAGACAAAGTTCAACGCCCAAGGAGACGTTGACAAGCATAAAGCCAGATTGGTGGCGAAGGGTTACAAGCAGAAGTCAGGCATCGATTACCATGAGGTATATGCGCCTGTAGCCCGACTTGACACGATCGGGATGATCCCGGCATTGGCAGCCCAACAAGGTTGGAAGATGTACCGGATGGATGTCAAGTCGACCTTCCTCAACGGAGTGTTAGAGGATGAGGTCTACATAGACCAGCCACCGAGTTACGAAATTGAAGGCCACGAGGGCAAAGTCCCGAAGTCGAAGAAGGCCCCGTACGGTTTGAAGCGAGCGCCCGAGCTTGGTACAGCCGGATTGACAGCTATTTTCAGGAGAATGGGTTTCAAAAATGCCCATATGAGCACACCCTGTACATGAAGACAAATGCAGCAGGTGAGCTCATTATCGTCTGCCTGTATGTAGATGATCTGATTTATACTGGCAACAACAATGTCCTGTTCGACCAGTTCGGAACGACCATGAAGAAGGAGTTCGAGATGACGGACTTAGGGTCGATGAGATATTTTCTCGACATCAAAGTTGAGCAATCGGTAGATGGCATCTTCATTTCTCGGGGCAAGTATGCGAAGGATGTCCCGAAGCGCTTCAAGATGGAGGACAACAAACTCGCCATCACACTGCGACCACGAGTTTGAAGCTGAGCAAGTTGGATACAGGAAGGAATGTTGATCCAACCTTGTTCAAAAGGCTAGTTGGTAGTCTGATGTATTTGACTGCAACTCGGCCAGATCTGATGTTCGGAGTCAGTCTGATCAGCCGTTTCATGGAGACTCCGAAGGACACGCACTGGCAAGCAGGCAAGAGGTTCTTGCGCTATGTCAACGGGACACGAAACCATGGCCTATTTTACGCCAGACAAGACCAGTTGGAGCTAGTGGGTTTCACGGACAGTGACTGGGCTGGCAGTACCGACGATCGGAAGAGCACCTCCGGGTATGCTTTCCATATCGGATCAGGGGCAGTATCATGGGCGTCCAAGAAACAACCCATCGTTGCGTTGTCCACAGCTGAAGCAGAATATGTCGCCTCCACGTCAGCCGCATGCCAGGCAGTTTGGCTGCGAAGAGTTCTGAGTGAATCGAACTTTCCTCCGGATGGTGCGACAACAATTTTCTGTGATAACAATTCGGCCATTGCACTCTCAAAGGATCCTGTGTTCCATGGCCGGACGAAGCACATAGACATCCGGTATCATTTCATCAGAGAGCTGGTGAAATTTGGCGAAGTACAACTACAGTTTTGTAGGTCCAAGGAGCAGTTGGCTGACATCTTCACGAAGCCTTTGAAGGAGGAAGACTTCAGCAGATTGCGAGAGCAGCTTGGAGTCAAAGCGCTCGTGAAATCAGGCTTAAAGGAGGGTGTTAGAAAAATTAACCCAGATTTCACGCTTGTGCCCAACTGCGCTCCGAACCTTGGGCGAAACCGGATTGCGCTCCAGACATGGGCGAAGTCGGACTGCGCCTGCCACGATCCGGATCCCGGCAAAGGGCGACATGACGCCGCACCTACCCTCTGACAGATGTGACGCTAGTGCGGCGATTGGTCAAAAACCCTAGTTGAGGGCCTGTCAGAACTCCGTCGGAGGACAAACCCCAATCCTCCTCTTCCCGCGGCTATATAAGGCGTCTCGGGTATTTCAGATTGAAGAAGAAAAAGAAGACGAGGAAGAGCGATGCAAGAGGAGAAGAGGCAAAGAAAAGTATCTCAGCGAGCGGTTTGACTCGAGTGATTAATGTCCGAGCGATCGACTCGACATTTTGTCTGTTTAACTTATCCTGTAGTGCAGCCTGCAGATGATTGTAATTTCCTCGGTTGAGGAACTCTGTAACCCCCGTTTAATATAAATAAAGTTTGTTGTTTGTTTCCGGCACCTTTAGGGTTTGCAGTTTGTTGTTCTTTGTTCCGGTTATTCTCTCCTCTCATACGGGTGTTGCCAAGCCAGGCAAACCCAGCGGCAGCCGCGGAAGAAGAACAAGTCTAAAGCGGCTTTCCAAGTTTGCTTCCGAAGTTTGCGGCTAAGACTGGAGCAGTTCGAGTGCACGAGAAGTCCGAAGTTGGCCTCAGTCCCCTCTTCACCCTGCACAGTTCGTTGGCTGCCCGAAGTTCGAACTTCGCCCAAGTTTCGGGCGAAGTTCGTCGCAGCCGCGAGTTCGAACTTCGCCCAAATTTCGGGCGAAGTCTGTCGCAGCCGCGAAGTGCGAACTCGCCCGATTCGGACGAAGTCCGCTGCGGCCCGAGTGCGAACTTCGCCCAAGTTCGGGCGAAGTCCGGCTGCGCGTCGAGTGCGAACTTCGCCCGAGTTCGGGCGAAGTCCGTCGGCGCGGCCGAAGTTCGAACTTCGCCCGAGTTCGGGCGAAGTCCGTCGGCGCGGCCGAAGTTCGAACTTCGCCCGAGTTCGGGCGAAGTCCGTCGGCGTGGCCGACGTTCGAACTTCGCCCTAGTTTGGGCGAAGTCCGTCGGGCCCCCGACTTGCGCACAGCGCTGTCCGAACAGCGCCGTGCAGACTTCGGCGTGTTTAAAAAAAAATTTAAATTCTTCATATAATACAACCCATGACTTGCAAAAGTGATCTCGCACTGATTAAGTAATGTCAGAACCACTTAAAAAACCAGCCAATACATCTAACACCACTACTCCCCATACTCTAATTTCGTTCTTCTTCATCAAATAATTTATTTCAGCCTCAAAAACATGCAAATCTAAACTCAAGAAAAACAATGCAGTCCCTTAGTGATTCTCACCTCAAAAAAAACTATCTAATCCACCAAATTTCTTCTTGGATACAGTCACCGATAACATAGAGAGTAAATTATCGCAACCCACGATTGAGAATATATGATTTCGGTGATGGGCAGACACAGAATATATCCATGTATTTATATACCAATGCCACTCCATTCGTACGAGAGAGATGTTCAACCGTTCAACGACGGAAACAAACGAAAATGTAGAGCAATTGCGAGATCTCAGACCTTTGAATTGAATAATAAATCACAACTTTCTAATCAACGAACACTTCCTGTTCTTCCATCCATGCAGGAAAAGAACACTTTCTCTTTTCTAGCGTGGAGACAACGTTACACCACATAATCAGGTTACTATAAGCCCGGGGTCAACCTCTCTTGCCGGGGATTTTAATATTCAAGAAGCCCATATTCGACTAGATTCGAATTTCTTCCCTGCGACCAACCCTGAAACCACGGCAAGGGCCTTAGTGACCCTGCAGTTAAGCCCACGAGACTCTGGCTTTCGCAGCGATGGGCGCCATTCAGATTTACGAGAATATCGCCCATGGAACCTCCCGCGAATCGGGGTATGGCGCATGGTTGGGCCCGAGTCCAGACCGTGTCCCGCCACCGCGCCTTCGTAGTTTTTTCGCCGCGTAAGAAAAGCAAACAACTGAAATAGAAAAAGGATAAAGTGGAGGGTCGGAGATGCCATGCCGCCAAAGTATAATATGAACCCAGTTTCGGTTTATCCACACCTAGCTGGCGGCCGCCTCCTCGTGCATACAAATGATCAAGTGACGGTGCCGCTAAAACCCTCGGCTAATTCTAGAATTTGTCATTTTATCTCTGCCAGCAAAGTGGTTTACAATTCTTTTGCATATCCGCCAGCCATATGTATGGCCGTTGTTGGCGCCTGAGAGTTCCGACATTTACATTATATTCGATGCGGCTTTCGCCAAATCCCTTCCAATTTTGGAGAGGGTAACGCCTCTAAAAATGGAGATCCTGTTTGTCTTCTTTTGTCGCCATGACTCCGGTCTTTTTAGTCTTTAATTTATGGATCCCGATTTTCTGTAATATTTTTGCTTGGGGTAGTTAGAGAGGGAGACCGGCATGGATGGGTTGCCGCCCACATCAACGTTTTAGGTAGTCAAATAATGATTTGGATATGATGATTGGACATGATCATTATTTCTAATGTATGTTGAGAATCGGCAGAAGTTCTCTTCTCTTGGTTGCCTTGATAGGACCTGGTACGTAAGGGGTGACATTAACATGGCCCATCTAATGGGAGAGCATTTTCTGTTGCCGAAAGTAGTTTTTGTATGGACGTTCAACCTAAATGACGAGAAAAGTTAGGTGGTACTTTTTAAACTCAGTCAGTTTCGTGCCGAGGAATGGACGGAAAGGAGAAAGGGTTTGATTTGTAAATTGCAACGAACTGCTAAGGGATGTCACGTTGGTTGAATTTGTGTCTAGGACAGTGCTTTTGATTACTTTGACTAAGATTATAAAGGTAGGTTTCCTTATTTAAACTAAATAAATAAATTTAATTTTTAAAATTTTTCTTATATGTAAGTTTCCTGGAAGGCAAGTTTCTATTATAATTAAGCGTATTTAAGATATATATATTTTATATATAAGAAAAAATATTAATCCATGTTGTTTTTTATAAATTTTAGTTTATTGGATAAGATAAAATTAATAAAAATATAAAATTTTAATTGAACTAAGGTAATTACTTAAATAAATACTTGATCACTACCATCAACTTACCCTTTTAAATACATCGTATTTTAAGCATATTTATGAGATCAAAAAGAAAATTTGTGATGTTTTTATCTCACACTTTCAAAACCTTTTTGCACACACTCATCGTATAAACTAGTTATATATGGTATAAACTAGTTATATACCTTATAAAATGGTATAAACTAGTTATATATGGTATAAACTAGTTATATA
>JAQPPZ010008477.1:0-14385 GCA_028583015.1 Wollemia nobilis | reverse complement strand
CCAATGCTTATCATCTCTGCAAAATGAACAGTTACGAGCTCCCCATTCTAGTAAACGACCTTCATTTGAAGGCCTATGTTATGTAATTGTGATCTGCTAAAGGTAACACTTTGTACATATGTAAATATTCTCTCTGTCTTTTATGATTTTTGTATATAAGTGGATATATATAGACATTCCAAAAAAAAAAAAAGAGAAAGAAGAAAAACAAAAAAAAAGGAAAGGAAAAGCTTTTTTGCCCCAAGAACGATTTAAATTTCTTTGTTCACCTGAAAAGAAAGTAACGACAACACATATTGAACTTCGCGTTCGCCCTTTCAATGGGGTGAATGGGATGTTCACCCAGGTTAAAGGGTGAACATACTTTTATAACGTCACCAGGCGAAGGAGAAAAAGAAAAAAAGAGGGAAAATTTCATTGGGCTTTGTTTTCCTTGAAATTTGCTTTAAAAAGGCAAAAAAAAAAAAAACGTGGCATTTTTATAAGGGATGAAAAGCATGTTCGAAGTTTTTGAAGGGAAATCCCATTTGAGAAAAATCATGCCCGTGAAAATCTTAAGACGCAACCACCTGTATGAAAAGATAAAACACTTCCATGCAAATTTTAAAATCACTAAGGAATAGTTGAGCGCCCAAGCATTTTCACCAAGTGAGGGGAAAATAGTTTCGGGGCATGTTGTGAAATAAATATGCCTCTGGGTTATGTGTCAGTAATCGAAACCAGGAAGCGCCAGAATTCAATCATAGTTTTAAAACGTGGGAAGTGCTCAAGTTTAGCTTTCCAAGGTGACTGCAAGCATTAATGTTTGGTAGGCAAACGGCTAGGTTGGCTCCCCTAGTAAGCTTTAGGTGCTAGGGCACACTTTTCTAGGTATGATTGCACAATACAGAAGCACGACTTTCTAGGAGAATCTGATGGTAAATTAAAGGGAAGGGTTTTTTGCACCTTGAAAATAGCGTATGAAAGGTTTTTCGAGGATTATTCCTCTCTAAAGACGTGCCTGCATTTAATTTTGTAACCACTACAGTAGTTGATAGCGCTCCTATAATTTTTGAAGGTAAAAGGGTCAACCTTGTTTTCCCTTATCATTTTAAAAAAAAATCCTACTTTACTGTACCTTGCATTTTCAGTACAGAAGAATTTTCAGAGGTTTCGACGCAAAAAATTGTAGGGTCACTAAGCGCTTTGTCAGATACGATGGGCAGACACAGTAAAGAGTCTAGTGAGACATAGGAGGTTGCAGAGGTAAAGCCAGATAAGAAGCAAGAAAGAATTTATAGGGCTAAGAAAGCTTGTAAGAATGACTATGTTGACTTGGACCCCTATAAAGATGAAGTGGCAAAAATCGGGGATTGTTTGATTACACACAAGGGGATCGATCAATTAAGACAAGAAGTTGAGACTACGGTGAGCCAGGGGGTTTCATTTAACAGTTGGCTCACAACGCCTCATAATTTGTAGCTTTCATGGTACCTATGTTCACCCGTGCACCCATGCCCTAAGTTGGTACAACTAATTGCATAGTTTTATGATCCTTTTACCAAAGCTGTGCGAAACTCCAAGAAGGAAATCCTCTTTACAATTACACCGAACGAGGTCCGAGAGGCTTTTGCATGTGGGTTGAAGGCCCCAAGTTATGCAATAAATAAGAAATTTCATATGGATGAGCAGGAATATAGGTATGTTTCCACGGTTACTATGAGACAATTTATGGAGACACAACTCATAAAGGAGCCGTAGATGGGGCAACTACCAAATTTGCCTAAATCACTTTCAGAATTTAAGAGCCAAGATATTTATTCTATGCTTGCCTGGATTGTTGGGTTACCCTCAGACGAGATAGTGCATAAATGGTAGGCGGCTATGGCTCAATGTATTTGCAAGGTGGAATTTTATTCTCCTACTGCTATGAGACAAGGTGGAAATCTAATTTATTTTGATTGGGCTAAGTTTATTTCTCGAAGGCTTAATTTGTAGTTGCAGGAAGGAAAGTCTAAGTTATTTTGGCACACTTTGCTACTAGTTTGGTTCTTTTTCTTTCAAATGCAGCATCGTTTCTCTTTTATCACAGTAACATAGTCGGGCAAAAAATATGAGCCTTTACCTGTTTACAAGTGGACTCAGGTGTTGACGAAATGAGAGTCTATGTACAACTTTAATAGTTGGTTTTTGGGACCTACGATTGAACTACTATGTGGAAACTATGATAGGGTACCGCGTGATTTGAGAGATGTCATTGTTTCAAAAAATAGGGGTGATATATTTTTTCTCACTTAGGGCGTGGTTGTTCAAATTTTTGGATACACAGGTAAACCATTTTTGTTGCCTTATTTTGCTATTGCACATGTTTTTGCAATGGAAGTTGTGCATCAGGAAGATTATGTCAATGACATATACGGCGTTGGGTGAGGGAAGAAGATGACCTGTACTATGCCTTTTAAGTTTGGGGGTATCGAAGTGAACCAGGTTGGGCAAAATCACCTTTTGACGGTGGCGCTTCAGGACCTGGGATTAATTGAATTGCCACAACGATGGCGTTATGACCCTCTCGGTAAATTTTTAGAATTTATCAAGGCAAAGACCTTTCATTGCTACCCACGCCCAGATATTCAGAAGTGACGTAACATTTTTGATGGGTCAGACATGAACTAGCACATAGAGAAAATATCCTCCCTTCCTCCATGGCATGATTATTATGAGCAGGAAGTAGAGTATAATCCTAAAAAAATAAAACACATATTCCTCCTCCTAGTCTATTCCGAACTGTTAAGGAAGCTAACCCGACATGGAGCGAGGAGAAAATCATGAATTGGTGGGTGATGCACATTCATCATAGGAAGCCATATGTTGTTTATGGGTTGAAGCTTGATACTCAGTTTTTCGAAGCTTATGATAAATTTGTGGAATCATATCAACCCATTGCTTTCACCACCATTTTGTCGCAAAGCTTTCAACAGTTCAAAAGTGGCGAAAGTGAACCTGAGCAGGAAGACCTAGTGGTTGAATATGAGACCAAAAAAGAGGATGAAGAGGAAGAGTAATATGTTTTCCAAAGATGATCTCAAAGGGCGAAGCGCTCTCAAGAGGAGTCTCTCACGCCCAAGCAGCAGAAACAATCGGTGGTGCCCCCATTTCCAAACACGGCCAAATGGCCTCGAACCAGTGCAGCCCTTACATCTACTATTACAACACCCATGACTTTGGGTGCCATAATTTCTATCGTGTTGAGTTCTACAACCGCTTTTGTGCTGACGATGAATCCTTCACCCAATAATGAGCTCCCTACTTCATTTGCGTAGATCTTTCCAATGGCGCAGCAAGAGGAAGAGGAGCAGCTTTCTGAAGATTCACATGTCAAAATTTTGGACGAGGAAGTAGCTCTCGATGTTGGAGAGCTAGAAGGAGAGCGAGAAGAGGAGTTAGTTGCACAACCTCCTCCATCAGCTGAACAAGTGGTGCTTGCACCCCAAGGTACATCATCTCTTCCCTCTTCTTCTCTCTCTCATGGAGCACACAGTGGTTTCTTCTTCGGTCCCATATGTTACATTTTTGTCCCTTCCACTCTCTATTTCTCCATCCTTCGGTGTTCCATCTATTTCATTTTCCATGGTATCCTCTTTCACTTTTACTCCTTTCGCTTTCAAAACCACTTTCGCTCCTTCTTTCGTTCTCGCTCCTTCACCCTCCATTTCTTTTAGTTCATATGCATCTGGGTCCAATCCCTTTTCGTGTCCCCTTCCTTCGGTTATCACTACCTCTACCATCATCGTTGTTAGTATGTAAGCTCCACCTAGGATTAGTGTAACTACAACTGCACTCGTGTCTACCACCTCATCCACCCTTTCTCTCTCTTCCACTATTCCCACATCCGTTTCTCCGCCTCTACCCGTGTCGTCTGTGTTCGTTGGGCCTAGCCGCTCAGAGGTTTTTGTCCCTTTTACACCATTTTTGGATATGCAGACTATCCCAGATGTGCAGGTAGCCCTAAAGCAGCTGGATGTTGAAAAACTAAATCGGGCACACCTGAGCTCTTCTCAATGGTTGAAAAGTATGCAGTAAAAATAAGCTTCGATGCCAGCATGACCAATTAAGAAGGTGGCTTTTGATCCAATCACCAAGGAGGCTCATGTTACGACATTCACTCCGTTGGTCCAGAAACCCCAAGGAGAATTGTAGCCTAAAGATTACATTTTTGAGACTATAATTGAAGATCTGACGTGGATTAATCCCATTGAGAAAATGGGTAATATGCAGGTGGATATGAGCTCATTGTATTTGCATGGGGAGCACTATAAGGAGAGATATTTTGAGATGCAAGATAAAGTTCTTGAGCTTGAAAACACTTTGGCCAAGAGTAGGGTGAGAGAGGAGAAAACAACCACTAAAAATGACTATCTGTGCAATCAAGTGAAGATACACTTGAAGGAGCGCGATGCATTTAAATGCATAGTCTCCAGTAGTAGGTAGAAGAACTCAAGAAGTAGCTTGAAGAGAAAGCCACACCAGTTGTAGGATTTTCACGTGACAACATTAAGGATGCTCGCCTCCGCTCCATTTAGAATTCTATAAAATTGGTTGTGCACGTTGTTAAGGTACTACAGTACTTATGGGAAGCACAAATACAGATTCAGCTTGGGCAACAAACAATTGATTCCATGGAGGAACTACTTTCACCCTATATGGAGATGGCTATAAAAATTCAAGCTTTGTTGAATACTACTTTGCATATTCACCCCCTCAACGAGATGGATTACGCTTGGTCCCGAGCATGGATAACACTACGGAGCTACTTTCAGCGCATGGACCTAGTAAGGGAAGGGTGGGCTATTCTTAATACAATTGAGCGTGAGCATGTCATTTCTATGTCTCATTTTGAGACTATTGATCAGTTGGGTTTTACCACCTTTGTAGATGAGTGGGGTGAACCTCTTCCAATAGAACAGTTGTAGGAACTCTAGCGTACGTTCATTGAAGATACTTCAAAAATTGATGCCTTGAAGGAACCCCTTGTTGAAGTGCAGGTATTGCCTTTGATGGAGAAGTATACGCGTTTAGAGCTATCACTTTATGAATTGGCTCAACGTTCAAAGCGTCTCAACTTGATAGATGTGTAGAATCTTTACTTCGTTTATGAGTCCCTCAGCGTTCATTGTTTGTTTAGCATTGATGTTTGGCGTGATGTTGTCCATGCTTATGAGATTATTTCAGAGACCATCATGGAGCAAGAGGAATGAGCGGTGGTAGATCATGAGGCAGCGACAAAAGTAGTAGAGGATGCAAAGCATGCTGAAGTACTCAGGGTTGCTGCCGAGGTAGAAGAGCAAGAACACGCAGAGAAGGCAACACAAAAAAGGGCATCCACAATGAAGAAGACAACTTCGGCTAAATAAGTTGCATCAACTTTAGAAAAGGACTCTACACCCAATGGATAAAGGCATGGGATCACTTGCATCCATATGAGCTGGATACCCCATGAGTCACCAAGAAATGTTGGCCATTTTGTATTCATTGGGAATTTTGTTCAAGACTTTGGGTTCAATTTTTGAATGTAGCGACAGTATATATTTGCATCTTTTTGTGATGTTTTAAATAATTGTACATTTTTGGTGCATGTTCCAAAGGTTTCTTTTTGAAATTATCTCTAAAAATATTAATGGAGAAATGTCTAAAATAATGAAGAAGACAAGTCATGAAAAAGAACTTGGTTAAATCGCCATATTTTTATGTTCGCCCTTCCTGAGGGGCGAACGTCCCATTCGCCCTTGAAAGGGGTGAACATGTTTAAAAAATTACAAAGGCAAAAGCACTAGAGTGCAAGGTCGTGTTCGCCCTAACATTGGGGTGAACGCGTCGTTCACCCTTCTTAGGGGCAAACACGTTTTGATGACATTTGGATTGCGCGTGCGCCCGAACCATATTGCATTTGCCCTTCTTGAGGGGCGAACACCCCGTTCGCCCTTCCTATGGGTGAACCAACATTAAAGTGCATTTAAATCACGTTCGCCCTTCCTAAGGGACGAACATCTCATTCACCCTTTTCAGGGGTGAATGTACTTCCATTATAGTCTCGTGCGCGCCTTTCAATTTGCAATGGGGCGAAATAGATGTTGAGGCAAAAATAAGTATGGGCAAATGGAAATTTGGTCAAAGATGCTGAATTTATGCATTTAATTAAGGATGCCCTTAGTAACTCTATTTTGTGGATCACAAAGAGGAAGGTGAAAAGAAATGAGTTTTCATGATTTCCAATGTACCAAAGGCGCTCTAAAGAATTTAATGTCTTTTTGGCAATCCGTGCACCTTCGCCCGAGTTACAGATTTTCAGGAATTTGTCTTCTCAGGAGGATGGATTTTCAAAGAATTCGAGGAGGATTTTTCTGGTTTTGTCTTTGATCTCGGGGTATTTTATTCTCCTATGTATTTAATGAAAGAGGCGAAAACCTCTATAAATACTAGAAAAATTTCATTGTAAAAAGAGGAGTTAGACATTTTGTGAGAGATTTCTTCGAGCTCTCTGCATTAATAGAAGGCATCAAACTTTTGAATTTGTGAGTGGCCTTCCGTATGGTTACTTTATGTGTAATGTGCTTCTATTTTCATTCGCCCATCTGGTTTGTTGTTATATTTAAATTATGTTATTGGATTTAAAGTTGCTAATGAGAAAGCGAATGCTGGAGTATAAATTTGATGGTTGCCATAGCAAGATCATGAGCTTATTCTATTCTGTTTCCTTTCATAAATGCTAACTTGTGCTTGAGTTTTTTTCCTGCTAGTTAGTCTAACACCAACCCTGTACTTTGGCCTGTGGCCATGTTTCCCATTTCTTTCTGCATTTTCCCAATTCCTTTCCCACATCCTTAGTCTTTTACCAGTTTAGAATTTAGTTTGGGAGCCAGCCCTCTCTAGAGATTGGCACGGAGGACATTTCTTTCCTCTGGCCTTTCAATGTTGGCCGTATCTAGGGCGCGTAAACGCAGAATTTAGCAATTAGGTAGATATTTGACCAACAATACCCTTTTGTACAGTAATCCAACTATCAACTAAAAAGGTGTTGACTTTATGATTACCTTTTTTTTTCTATTACCATTAGATCTTGTGGCAACTCACCTATGGATAAGTATTGTCCAATTAAATTGTACCAAGATGGAACAACATTAATTGCAAACAACTGAGCATCAAGGGAATTTATTTGGAATACCCATACGTACAATCTCTCTTGATCATATTCAAGATAACTGGTTTGCAATCACATGCTTCTTACCAGGTTGAACTACTACTCAAAATACAAATTCTTGTAAAGTGATGAACCACCTGCTGATCCGTCCTTGTATGACTGACTTATTTATCAAGTACAAAAAATCCTGATGATCTATGTAAAAATAAAAAAGGTTTGCCAATAGGTATACCTAAATTTTTGTACAACATATACCATACCTAAAGCTTCTTGCTTTGTTGTACTATAATTCCTCTTCACCCGTGATAATAGGTAACTTACAAAAAATATAGACTGATCTAGCCTAAACTATCCCTCTTATGCCAATGCACATCTAATCATAAATTTTGAGACATCAATATGAACATGGAATTTCTTATCTCGATTAGGGAACACCAAAATGGACTACTGATAAGTTTAGCTTTCAATTATTCAAAATCTCTCCTTGGTGCTCCATTGTCCATCTAAAAGGAATATTCTTCTTCATCAAAAAATCCAGTGGGTAGGAAACATGTGCATAGTTCCTAATAAAACTTCGATAGTATCCCATGGATCCAAGGTAGGTTTTTAATTAGCTCACATCATATGGCTCCTCCATGTGTAATATAACACAAGTTTTATCAAGATCAATCTTCAACCCTTCACTATACACTATATGTTCTAAAAGTTTCCCATAAGGTACCATTAAAAAACACTTTCTTAGAATTCAAGGAGATTTGTGTATTCTTACACCTGCTCATACATTCACTGAGACCAGGTAGATGATCCTCGATATTATCATAAATGGACCAATCATCCATAAATACCTTGAAATTACCTATGGCCAAATAATCAAAGATGTAGAGAATAATGCGTTGAAATGGCTAGGGAGTTACATAGCCCAAATGGCATTCAGTTATATGTATAGATGCCATTTTATATAATAAATGTGGTCTTCAACTTATCCTTATCGACTATACTTATTTTATTATACCCAAAAATCCATCTAGGAAGGAACAAATTCAATGTCCTGCGACCTTTTCCAAAATGGAGTATGTGAAAGGGATTGGGAAGTGATCCTTGATCGTCACTACGTTCAAACTCATAAAATATATACGTATTTGGATCTTATCCACTTCCTTGTTTAGAGTGACCACAATAGGTGAGACCCAATCACTAGTAGTGACTCTAAAAATGATGCCTGCATATAGCATATTTTTGATTTATGCATTAACCAATGCGACATACTTAGGGTTCATCCTATAAGGTTTTCTTCTCACTGATTGTGTCCCAAGAGTTAGTGTGATCTTATGGACACATAACTCTGGTGGTACCCATTTCAGGTCCTTATACATCCAAGCAAAGACATCTTTGTATTCCAAGAATATCTTGAAATCTACTGCTTTAAATATTGGGTTCCAATCATCATCATAGTGGATCATCCTAGGTTCCCCCTCTATTCCTAGATTGACATACACTATCTGAGGTCCTTCATACTTAATATTCCTAGGCTCTATTACTTTCTTTTCTACATTCATTGGATGCGTTGATTTTACAACGATTTTAGCATCTCCCACTATATATTCTATAAAACATTTAGGGAATGTCAAATTTTTCTCTTCTTTCTTTTGTTTCGAGTTGACCTTCATCTTGTCTTGTTTTTATGTAGTCTTATCTATATTAATACAGAGATAGGTGGGCTAAAAAACCTTGTACTCCTCCATCTACCAATGAAAGAGTTCGCTATCAGATCAAGCTTCATATTCACTATAGTTGTCTAGGTACAACATCCCTTCTTCATTAGGCTCATCCTCCTCTTTGCCAGAAGAACTACCTAACTCATCAGTCGTGGCCACATCCTCACTGATCCTCTACTTATTCAAGTTGATCATGTATTTGTGTTGTCCCTTTTAGAGGTGATCTAGTATTTTTTCCAGTTGTTATTAACGTTGGCTACTCGTAGCCATCCTCTTACCAACAAAGCATCATATGATGGCTTTTGCATGGTAATCACAATGAAATCCAAGATGAATTCTTGGTTAGCTATTATAACTTGTTGTGCGGTCAAGACATCCTTTGTCTCTATATCGTATTTGTCAACACCATACAATCGAAAGCTAGGTACCCATAATGACAGAGCACCAATTTCTTGCCAAGTCTTCTCGGGTAACACATTAACACTGGATCCTACATCCACAATGACTTGTGTCAACTTGTGCCCCAAGATATCCATATGAACTAATGCAGGTTTCTTCCCAAAATCAATCATTAATATGGTTGGATCCATAAAATAGCTCTTTGGTTCTTCTTCCTTGATTGACTAGCTCTGGACTTCCATCACCTTATGAGGTTGTATGTCTTCTGCCATTGCTTTATGTAATGATGGGATGGCTTCTAATAAACTTGCCACCTTAATCTCAATAGTTGTATTCAAGACTTGTGCTGCCAGGTTTTGCACAACTACTTTGTCTTCTGATGGTTTCTTTAACTCTTTTTCTCTTGCTAGTCTCAATTGCTTTACCTTTTGTGCTTCTTCCTCAAGTACCCTTTTTTCCACTTGACATCATTTATTTTCTTTAGCAGGTTCAAGATACTTGTCATTCTTAGTCTGATTCCTTGTCATGACTAATACTTCTTTGATTTTCTCTCTAACTAAATGTACCTCAATGTTCTACAAGTTACTAGAACTCGCTTGCTTTGGACAATTCATTTCTTTGTGATTTCTTTATGCAAGAGCATCCAGTGGCACCTGATGCAGAAGCATCCAGTGGCAAGAGGGCCACTTCTAAAAATTTGGTTAAGGAAGGGAAAAAAAAAGAAAAAGAGGGGGGGGAGGAGAAGAATGTGCGATATCGCGACAAAAAATGTGTCGTGATATCGTGACACAAGTGGAGAGCGAAAGCCAGTGGGGAGAAGCTGTCGCGATATCATGACATAAAATGTGTCACGATATCGTGGCACAAGTGGGGCAAAGAAGCCAACAGGAAGAAACCATCGTGATATCGCGACGGTGAATGTGTCGTGATATCATGGCACAAAGCAGAAAAGAAGAGCGAAAGGAAAGATGTCACGATTTCATGAAATCACGACCCAAGAAAGAAGGAGGACACGAGACAGAAAGATGTCGTGATATCACGACATGTTGTGATATCGCGATCGAAGAGCGAGAAAAGGCGCAAGGGAGAATTATGTCACGATTTCACGACATGTCATGAAATCACGACAAGAACAGGAGAGAGAAGGCACAGAGGAGAAAAGGTCATGATTTCATGACCTAAACCAGAAGGAGGAGGTTGTAAGCAAATATGTCACGATTTCGCGACATGTCACGGTTTCGTGACCTGAGGAAGAAAGAGAAAGTTGAAAGCTAAGATGTCATGATTTTGTGACCTGAAGGCAGGATGAGGAGCGAAAGAGGAAGATGTCATGATTTTGTGACATGTAGTTTCGTGACCCACAAAAGAGAGATGGTGCAAAGGAGAAGATGTTACGATTTCACGACATGTCACAGTTTTGCGACCCACCAAGGAGAGAGAAATCTAGGAGAAAGAAATGTCGTGATTTCGTGACAGGTCGTAGTTTCACGACCAGAAGGCGAAGAAGGAGCCAAGGAAGAAAGATGTCATGATTTTGTGACATGTCGCATTTTCGCGACCAGAGGGTGAGTGAAGGAGCCAAAGGAGGAAGATGTCGCGATATCGTGGCATGTCGCGATTTTGCGACGCAAAGAAGAGAAAGTTGGCAGAGTGAGAAGATGTCACGATTTCATGACAAGAAGAAGCAAGAGGAGGCAAAAAGAGAAGATGTCACGATTTCGTGACATGTCATGATTTTGCGACAAGAAGAATAGAGGAGGTGAAAGGAGAAGATGTCACAATTTCGTGACATGTCGCGATTTCACGACGTGAAGGAGAGAGAGAAGGTAGAACAAGAAGATGTCACGATTTTGTGACATGTCACAAAATTGTGACCCGAAGAAGCAGAAGGAAGCAGGAAGAGAAGATGTTGCGAAATCGTGACATGTCATGATTTTGCGACCCGGAGTGGAAAAGAGGAACGAGGAAGAGAAATGTCACGATAGCGCGACATGTCGTAATATCGTAGCCAAAAAATAAAAGGAAGGGTAGGATAAGGAAGATGTCATGATATCGTGACATGTCACTATATCGCGACCCTTGCTATAGTGCAGCTGGAGGAAGAAGATGACAAAGGTCAGGTAGTGGTTGTAGAGCAGGGACGACACGTGGCACCAAGGTGCAATAAAAGTGGGTGAGTACCAAGAAGCACGAGAAATGAAAATGATGGGTCACACAGAGTAATATGATAGGAAGCGGTGGTCAGACGACGATGACAGGGGCCATGTAGAGTGGAGCCATGAATCAGGTTCTGTGCTTTGATTTTTATGAAGGACGTTTCAAAGGGTCGGGGCCTCTATAAAAAAACATAATTTTTTGTAATAGACGGGTGGTGGATTGGAAGATCGCACATAGAGGATAGAGTAGAGAAAACCAAGCCGAGTGCTAGTTATTGTAAATCCTGCGGGCTATTGCTATTTCTGTAAATGAGATTTGCAGATTAATGAAGAGAATTTGGAGTTGAGAAGGTGTGATTTTTCTCGTCCCCCATAAGTGGTATCAGAGCTAGAAGATTCTGAGCGTGCAAGCAGATCGTCGACCATGAGGCAGTTTGTGCCAAGATCTGTGGTGAAGAGTTATGAGAGAAGAGAGAGTTAGGGTTATGAGCGTGTGAGCGGATCACCGATAGTGAGGCAGCTACACCAGGATCTATTAGGGTTTGTGAGAGAAGTGAGGAAGAATGCCTCCAAGAAGAAACCCTGGTGAGAGAGATATGGTGCCAGAGGAAGAGTTCATAGCTCTGTAGAGGCAAGTGCAAGCCCTGCAAGAGGAGCTACGCAGAAGGCATGAGGAAAAACAGAAAAGAAGAGAGGATGGAGTGTGTCAAAAGTTAAAGCCATTGAAGGCTGTAGACAAAGAGGTGTGCAGTAGTGCCAGGATCTTCCTGGAAGAAGGTAGAAGTTTATCTGGCTAGGAGACGAAATGTAAGTAGGTTGCAAACAAGGAAGTATGCAGTAGTGGAAGAATCTGTCTGGAGGAAGACATAAGTTGTTTTGGCTAGGAGACGAGGTTGGAGCAGGCTGCAGAGGCAGGTGAATGTCTAGAGGTGTTGCAGAATGTGGTGACCAGATAGCTCAAAAGTGAAGATCACTTCTCCACCAACCCTAGGTGTCTGATACAGGAGCATCCAGTGGCACCTAATGTAGAAACATCCAGTGGAAGGAGGGCCACTTTTGAAAATTTGGTTAAGGAAGGAAGTTGTCGCGATATCGCGGCGTGTCGCGAAATCATGACCAAAAGAGAAAAGAGTAGGCAAGGAGGAGAAGCTGTCGTGATATCGCGACAGAAAATGTGTCACGATATCATGACACAAGTGGAGAGTGGAAGCCAGTAGGGAGAAGCTGTCGTGATATCACGACAGAAAATGTGTTACGATATCAAGGCACAAGTGGAGCAAATAAGCCAACAGGGAGAAACCGTTGCGATATTGCAACGGTGAATGTGTCGCGATATCGCGACACAAAGCAGAAAGGAAGAGCGAAAGGAAAGATGTCACGATTTCATGACATGTTGCAAAATCATGACCCGAGGAAGAAAGAGGAGATGAGACGGAAAGATGTCATGATATCATGACATGTCGCGATATCACGACCGAAGAGCGAGAAAAGGTGCAAGGGAGAATTATGTCACGATTTTGTGACATGTCATGAAATCATGACTGAAATAGGAGAGAGAAGGCACGAATGAGAAAAGGTCATGATTTTGCAACCCAAACTAGAAGGAGGAGGCTATAAGCAAAGATGTCACGATTTCATGACATGTCACGATTTTGCGACCTGAGGAAGAAAGAGAAAGCCGAAAGCTAAGATGTTGCAATTTCATGACTCGAAGGCAGGATGAAGAGCAGAAGAGGAAGATGTCACGATTTCGTGACATGTCACAGTTTCATGACCCACAGAAAAGAGAGATGGCGTAGAGGAGAAGATGTCACGATTTCGTGACATGTCGCAATTTTGTGACTTGCCAAGGAGAGAGAAAGGCAGGAGAAAGAGATGTCATGATTTCATGATAGGTCGCAGTTTCACGACCAGAAGGCAAAGAAGGAGCCAAGGAAGAAAGATGTCACGATTTCGTGACATGTCACATTTTTTGTGACCAAAGGGTGAGCAAAGGAGCCAAAGGAAGAAGATGTCGCGATATCGCGGCATGTCACGATTTCACGATGCAAAGAAGATAAAGTTGGCAGAGTGAGAAGATGTCATGATTTCGTGACATGTCGCGATTTCACGATAAGAAGAAGCAAGAGGAGGTGAAAAGAGAAGATGTCACAATTTCACGACATGTCACAATTTCACAACAAGAAGAATAGAGAGGGGGCAGAAGGAGAAGATGTCACGATTTCGTGACATGTCATGATTTTGCGACATGAAGGAGAGAGAGAAGGTAGAACGAGAAGATGTCATGATTTCATGACATGTCATGAAATCGTGACCCAAAGGAGCGAAAGGAAGCAGGAAGAGAAGATGTCGCAAAATCATGACATGTCACGATTTCGTGACCCAAAGTGGAAAAGAGGAATGAGGAAGAGAAATGTCGTGATAGCGCGACATGTCGCGATATCACGATTGAAAAAGAAAAGGAAGGGCAAGATAAGGAAGATGTCACGATATCGCGACCCCTGCTATAGTGCAGCTAGAGGAAGAAGACGACAGAGGTTAGGCGATGGTTGCAGAGCAGGGACGACATGTGGCACCAAGGTGCAGTAAAAGCAGGCGAGTACCAAGAAGCATGGGAAATGAAAATAATGGGTCACACAGAGTAATCTAACAGGAAGCGACGGTCTGACGGTGATGATAGGGGCCATGTGGAGTGGAGCCATGAATCGGGTTTTGTGCTCCAATTTTTGTGAAGGACGTTTCAGAGGGTCAGTGCCTCTATAAAAAAAAACCTAGTTTTTTGTAATAGACGGGTGGTGGATTGGAAGATCGCACGTAGAGGATAGAGTAGAGAAAACCAAGCCGAGCGCTGGTTATTGTAAAGCCTATGAGCTGTTGCTATTTTTGTAAATGAGATTTGCAAATTAATGAAGAGAATTTGGAGTTGAGAAGGTGTGATTTT
>JAQPPZ010008476.1:0-15672 GCA_028583015.1 Wollemia nobilis | reverse complement strand
TTGGTGAAATGGGATACTTTATGTCTTCCTAAGAGTGAAGGGGGTTAGGATTTCGGTCTTCAATTAATAAAAACAAAGCTTTAGTTGCTAAATTATATTGGAGGATGTTGCATAACCCCAATGCTCTTTGGGCCAATAATCTCTGTGCTAAATATGTTGAGAACAAAAGTCTTGAAGACCTTGTTCGCTATCATCTTCCTACCAAAGGTTATCCCATTTTAGTAGTTCTTAAGATTGGTGAGGATTTGATAAAGGAAAAATTATTTTGGATCATTCATAATGGTCAACATGCAAATTTTTGGATAGATTCTTGGGATGGTCACAAGCCTTTGATAACTCAGTTTCCCTATTGGAGGCCTTGGATGGAGGAGCTTCATCGAGCTAATTGGATAAAGGTGGCTAATTACTATCGGTACCATACTGGTAATTCAAAGGTTGGTAGATATTGGATCCCTATTGAGGACTGGCCTATTTAAATCCCAAAAAGGCAAATACAAGATATCCAAGGCATCCTTCATATGAGATCCCTCTCTTGGTCCCATGAAAAAGATTGTTTTGGATGGAACGATACTACTAAGGGTGAGTATTCAGTTGCTCAAGGTTATTTGACCTTATGCCATAATAATCCCAATCATTCTTCTGACATATTTTCTCAATTGTGGGCTCAAAATCTCTGGCCTAAGGTGAGGTTATTTAATTGGATTTTATTGCATCATAGGGTGCTTACTGGTGAGCAACTTATGAAGCGTGGTTTTCATGGCCCTTTTAGATGTGAAATGTGTGAAGAGAATGTAGAAAATATCAACCATATTTTTATTGAGTGTACTTTAGCCTATGAGCTATGGAGGAGAATGGCAACTTTACTTGGCTTACAGTGGTCCAATTTTTTCATAGCTTTGGAGGGATTGGCCTAATCAAGATGGTGTTGATCATTTTATTAGGCAATTAGTTTGGATGGGTTCTACCATTCTTCTTTGGAATATTTGGAATGAAAGGAACAATCGAATTTTTAATCAAGATAGGAAGGATATTCACTATATTTGGCAAAATACCATAGCCAACTTAGTTGAATCAGTCCATCATCTCCTTAATCACCCCCAAAACTCCCACCAAATATGGGATCAAGTGATGCAAAGATTGAAGATTAAACCTTCTAAGGGCAACCAACTTAAAGGGAATGTGAGTATTAGTAAGATGGATAGGACTAGAAATTGGCAACCTCCTCCTAAGGATTTTGGAAAATTCAATACTGATGGAGCCTCTAGAGGGAACCCTGGAAAAGCCGGTGTGGGAGGAATTGGTAGACTTTCAGATGGTTCCCTAGTTTTTACTTTTGCTGAGAATTTGGGTATTCTTTCCAATAACCTTGCTGAGGGGTATGGTATCCTTAGAGGCCTTCAGGAGGCTACTAAGGTTGGTTGGGAAAAGGTGTTAGTTGAGTCTGACTCTCAACTTATGATTAATCTCTTGAAGACTCCTTCTAAGAATCATAAGGTGGATTGGAGAATAAAAAGAATTATTGAGAAAATTTAGTTAATCCAGATGGGATTTTTGAAATTTGATTACAATAATGTGGTCAGAGATCAAAACAAGAGTGCTGATGCTTTAGCTAATTGGGCTTTGGACAAAGGTGATCTTACTTGTTATGGCCACCCTCCTATATGGTGGGCTTCTCAAATTAGGGAAGCTCTTCTTTCTATCAATTCTTTGGATGGCTCCAGTTTTGAAGGTACCTAGTTTCTTCTTCTTTTTTTTGTTTCTCTTTGGTTCATTTAGTTTTTTTAGTTCCCTAGCTCATTCTATTATTTATTTTGTTTCCTCTATTGATTCTTGCATTAATAGTCTTCTGGTCTAGATAGGTCATTGTTTTGTTCATTTTTTTTTCTTTTGTCTTCTTTGTTTTTTTGTTTAGTTTTTTAAGGTGGGTGGGTTCTTTTGTTTTGTTTTGTTTTTGTGTTCTTTGTGTTGTTTTTTGTTGTTCTTGTGTTTTTGTTGTTTTTTTTTTTTTTTTAATGTTTATTGTTATTGTTCTTGTGTTTTTTTCGTTCTTGTTCTTGGGTTTCTCTTTGTTTGTGTTATTTCATTTTTTTTATGTGTGAGTGTTTTCTATGTTTTTTATTTTTGTTTATTTTCTGTTGTTGGTTGTTTTTATTTTTATTTTATTTATTTTATTTTTTAGGTTTTGGTTGTGTTTATTTTTCATGTTTTTTTGGGTTATGTCTTTGTAGTGTTCTGTTGTTTTTGTCTTGTTTGTGTTTTGTTATGTGGTTCTTGTGTTTTTCTATGTGGTTTGTGTTGTGGTTTATTTTATCTTATTGTGCATGTTTGGTTGTGCTTTTGGTTTTGACACACTCAAGGAGTTTGTTTTTTATTTTATTTTATTATTTTTGTTGTTATTTTCTTTTTTTAATTTGGTTTTGTGTGTTTGTTTGCTCCTTGAGTATGTCAAAGGTGGTAGGCCAGGTCCAAGTCCTGGATGTTTTTGGTGGAATGGATACCCCTGCCTCCTTGGGTCTTACCCGAAAGTGGCATCCCTTTTGGGATGTTTTCCACAAAAAAAAAATAAAAAATTCCAAACTAGTATTTCATCTAATTAGTTGCAATCTGAAGATTAGAATGAATTAATATGTCATTATATTAATTGCCAAATTAATCCATCATTTGATTAATTATAATATAATATTAAAATGAATTAATCTATCATTAGATTAATTTCCAAACTAATCCATCATTTGATTAATTACATTTTAAAAATTAAAATGAATTAATCTATCATTAGATTAATTGCCAAACTAATCTATCATTTGATTAATTGTAATCTAAATATTAAAATGAATTAATATATAATTAGATTAATTGCCAAACTAATTTATCATTTGATTAAGTGTAATCTAAATATTATAAAGAACACACATAATATTTCATTTGATTAATCCAAAATTGCATCAAGATAATATAACATAAGTTTAGCAATGAATCTAAATATTATTCCATAACCCAACATTAAGTTAATCCAAGGTCCAAAGGTCAACCCTCAAAAATCTATCAAGAGCTTAAAGTAAAACCTAAGACTAACTTAGTAGCAATCTATTAGTGAGCTTAATGAAGGGTTAGCAAATCCAACAACTGCTTAGAAAAAGGACTAACCCTAAGGCCAACCATGAGCAGCCAAGGTCATGTATATGCAAACCAAAAAAAACAAAAATAATTGGGAGGTGCAATATCTACAGGAACTCAAACGAACAAGGCAACACTAAGTCACTTCTCTAGTCAATCATATTTTTATAAAGCACCAAGCAATGTATGCACCAAAGATCAACCAACATATATAAGAAACACTATGCTAAGTCAAGCACTCACTACCCATACATTGTGCTCTTTTTTACAACATAAGGAGAACTTGTTTTGAGTAGGTAGAAATAGAACATACAATTCCCAAGTTCTAGATAAACAAACTAATGCACAGGATCAAGCAAACATGCTAGAAAACCAATGAGGTTAGAGGGAATACAAGAGAATATAGATGTGAATCTAATTAAAACAACATAATAGAAAACATGCAAAAACTAAACATGAAGGCTAACCCAACAACATCATCGAGGAGTTATGAACCTCACCTAGAATCCTCAACTAGGTTTTGTTCAACACTAACACTTATCCTTGTCAACTCTTTTCACTACCCAAATCTCTCTATGTATATGCTTCACCTTACCCCCATATTTGCATCGACTTGCTCCTCATATTATAACAACCTCCTTCTAGTGAGAAGAGTCTAAGCACCATCCAATATGTAGAGTCTCTTCATAATGCTCATGGTGCCTATCATTAGCACCCATTTTCCACAAGGGTATTATCTCCAAGCGTGCTCATAAAGACAAAGGTGGCCACATGTAAATGTGCCCACTCCTTTTAGGCACCATCACTACCAACCATGGATTATTAAGTGCACCACCTCCAAAGATTAATATGGCCCAACAAATGGCCACAAAAAAGCATAAAACAATGTCTAAAAACTAAGAATTCATGGCTTTCTATTATGGAATAATTATCAACCTTAGGCAAATAAAAATTATTATCAACCAAATAATTCTTCAAGAACACACAAGGAGATAATCAAAACCATCATGCCATATGCAAGAACAAATGCACTCTCTTGATGTTTTGTATCATTATTATATCCTTAAGTGAGTTGCTCCTTATTTAAGATAGATTTAAGCTATAATCAAGTCATGTTAAGGAGACTTGTTGCAAGCAACATTCCTAGTCTAATGGTATGAACATCAACATATGTAAACCACAGTGCACCTACATGAAAGGGTATTCATCCATGTTACCCTGAGTTGTTTAAAGAACAAATAATCATCATTTATCCTTTAACAAGGTCTCTCATTCCTTGTGGCCAATTCTATTGTCCACCCATGAGAGTACCTAATCTTGCAACCATTCAGAGCATAAAAAATATCATGTCCTTAAATAAAATAGATAAAATATCAAAGCATGCATTCAAAATCAACAAAAATAAGCATTAAACATCATTTGCTAATACAAATTCCAACTTAAGTAGCAAGTCCTACCAAGGTGGGTCATGATGTACTAGCCCCCTTAGACTAGACACATTATGTGGTTTTTCCTAAAAAAATATTACATGTATATTTACTCAAAAAATAAGGAAAATGTCTTTTCATCTCATCCACTTTCTTCCAAGTGGTATTATTTGTAGAATATTGGTCCCATTGGACCCTACACTATTCTAGAGTTCATTTACTCATTGCTTTGGAATGAAACTCTAGAATCCTTATTGGCATCACTTCAATAATCGATAGATCTATCAACTGTAATTTTGAGACATACCACACATTATTATGATCAATAATATACTTCCTAAGTAGGGATATGCGAAAAGAGTCATGGATATTTGATAGGTTGGGTGGTAAGGCAAGTCTATAAGCCATTGGACTAAGATTTTTAGTGATCACAAAGGGCTCAATAAAATGAGAATCCAACTTTGAAGACTTGATGGTGCTCTTCATGGTTTTAACTCATAGGAAAAATTTACCTCCCACAAAGAATTCTCTAGGTAAACACTTTAAAAAAACATAGCTATTTTGATGATTGGTGGTTTCCTTAAGCCTTTTCTTGATCATCCTAAGCTACTCCTCCATATACCTAGCCATATTTGATCCAATGACAACCTGATCCTTTAGGTTATCCCAAGATAGAGGAGTTATACACCTCTAACCATACAAAGTTTTAAATGGGACTATTTTTAAGTAAGCATGGTACCCATTATTATATGTAAACTCAACTAGATTCCAAAATTCCTCCCATAAAAACTTTTGGTCCATGAAATACATGTAAAGCATGTATTCCAATATTTGGTTTACCCTTTTTTGTTTGACCATCTATTTTTTGATGATATGCAAAGCTAATATTCAAATTCATTCCAACCGCATGATGAAGGGCCTACCAAAAATTATATGTAAATCTAGATTCCCTATTTGAAATGATTACCTCAAGAAAACCATGTAGCCTATAAATTTCTTTGGTGAATCTATTGGCCACTATTAAGGTATTATCTTTGGTTTTTCCTAGAATAAAATGTGAAACCTTGGTCAATCTATCGACAACTACTAGGATTACATAATGTTGGTGTCAGGCCTTAGGTAAACTTACTATGAAGTCCATAGATATCACTTGCCACTTTTCTACTGGTATGTCATGTGGGTATGATTGTTCTATTGGATTTGTATGCTCAACTTTCACATTTTTGTATTCCAAGCATCGAGCCATAAAGTCAGTGATATATTTCTTCATACCTTACCAGAAGAAGTTTTTTCATGTTGTCCCTTATCTTTACCCCTCTAGGGTGAGAAGAGTAAGGAGGTCTATGTGCCTCCTACATGATTAGTCTCCTTAAAGCACCCATTTTAGAGATCATCACCCTATCCTTAAAATATAAAAGTCCATCCATTATGCAAAAGTCCTTATCCTCATTGAAATATCATTCCATATTGGCATGAATATCACTACAAAACTAGTCCTATACTTGCATTTCTTTGACTTTGATCATTAAGTCTACGTGACTATAGGTAAAAGCTATTATATGGCTTATCCTACTCAAGGCATAAACTTTATTTTCCTTACCTTTGATATACTCTATACAAAAATCATATTATGCCAAGAACTCGATCCACCTTCTCTATCATGCATTTAGCATTGGTTGGATAAAGATATATCTTAAAATTTTATGGTCAATTCTCAATTCAAAAGGCTTCCCTAGTAGATAATGCATCCAAATCCTAAGAGCATGTACAACAACCGCTAGTTATATATCATGCATAGTAGAGTTGATCTCATGCTTCTTGACCTTCCTTGAATCATATGCTATGACTAATTCATCCTAGGATATAACTTCTCTGAAACCTTCCAAAGAAGTGTTAATACAAACTAAAAAATTTCCTTGTGGATTTAGAATCTTGAGAATAGGTGGTGATATACTTCTATGGTTGGGAGAAATTATGAGTACATCTAGGACTTTGGGTATATTATTATTCATGTGAGACTTCACATTAAGCTCATGTTGGATTATTATTAAGTTTTTAGGCTAATTTAGTAAGTGGTTATCTCAAGTTAGCTAATTGTTGAATTTTTGTTATGTAATTTGTGTTATTTAAGCACTTAGGAATAATGCAAACATAATTTGATGTGATTTCACATCAATTGGTATCAGAGTAGTGGTATCCTACCTTTTGAGGGGAAATTTCCCTTGTGGAAATTCCCCCTCCCCCTATATGAATTTCTTCCATTTACATTTTTTTTAGGCTTAAAAATAATTATAGCCTTTGAAAGTGTTAGAGGCTATTGGAGTAAATATCAAGGAGAAAACTAAATGCATGGAGTAATATCCACCAATAGCTTAGGGCTCACAATACTTTTGTCCCATAATGAATCAACCATAGTTACTTAGGTGCCTATTTTATAGGAGGGCATAGGATGCTAGTTGAGGTGTATAATTCTAGTCATAGAGGGGTTAGCAAGAAGGTATAGCAAAAAATTGAACAACTGCATTTGTAGTCTAGTGCTTAGTTTTGGGTTATTACTGACTAAAGCACAAATTCTATGGCTAGGTGATATGTTGGATTTTGTTTCAATTCAAATTGTATCACCATATTTTTGAAGCATGAATGACGTGAGGAGAAGGTAATATTTTAAGAAGAAAACAAATCATTTTCTTCATCAATTTGAGGATTTTATTTTGGATACTTGCACACTCCCATGTTCACTCCCACTTTATTGTAAACACATTGGATTCCAGTGCTTCTATGGTTGGGAGGAATTATGAGGACATCTAGGACTTTGGGCATATTATTATTTTATTATTATTCACATGAGACTTCACATTAAGCTCACGTTGGATTATTGTTAAGTTGTTAGGCTAAGTTAGTAAGTGGTTAGCTCAAGTTAGCTAACTGTTGAAATTTTGTTATGTAATTTTTGTTATTTAAGCTCTCAAAAATAATGCAAACATAATTTTATGTGATTCCACATTAGGTGCAGTAGTAAGCCTCTACTTAAGAAACTCAAAAGTGGCTTTGCATTTGTCCATCCATTTAAATTATTTTCCTTTTCTTTGAAGGTTAGTTATGGGGTAGGCTATTTTGGAAAAATCCTTTACAAACCACCTATAATACCATACCAAGCCCATGAAGTTCCATACATAATATACATTAGTAGGTGGTGGCTAGCTCAAAATGACCTCTATATTATTTGGATAAACCACTATCCCTTCTATAGATATGATATGTCCCAGATACTACACCTTTGGAAAATAAAATCCACATTTAGATAGATTCCCATAGAGTTGGTTCATTCTCAAAAACCTGAGCATAATCCTTAAATTCTTTTCATGGTATTCCTTATTTTAGGAAAATATCATAATATCATTCAAGAATACCAAGACAAATTGATCTAGATACTCCTTGAACACATTGTTCATTATATTCATGAATGTTGACGGGGCATTGGTCAGACCAAAAGGTAATATCGTGAACTCATAATGCCTATACTTATTATTAAGTGCAGTATTGTGAGTATACTCCTCACAAATTCTCAACTAGTGGTATCTTGATTCCAAATCAATATTTGAAAATATGATTGCACCCTTGAGTTGATAAAAAAATCTAAAATCCTAGGTAAAGGGTACCTATTCTTAACAATTGCTTCATTCAACATCATGTAACCTATGCACAATGTTAGTGATCCATCCTTGTTTTAAAAAAAAAAAATAGGGGAACCCCATGGTGAAAAACTGGGTTTAATCAATCCCTTTTTCAATAAATCTTGAATTTGAACTTTTGAGTCTTGCATCTCAATAGGATTCATCTTATAAGGAGTTCTATGAATAGGTTCGGAACCTGGTATTAGTTCAATAGTGAAGTCAAAATCACACTTAGATGGTAGCCCTAGAAGGTCTTCAATAAAAACATCCCCAAAGTCCTACAAAATTAGGTGCTTCTTTAAAAATTCCTCCTTATCATATTCAGTCTTGTGGTTCAACTTAATAACATAGACCATACCACCTTTCCTAATAGCTTTATTTAGCTGTATTTTTGATATCTAAGGGTTAAAAGGACCTTGCTCACTATGTATTCTTAGTATTTGCTTTTCCTTATTTATAAATTCTATCCATCTATCTTGAAAATTAATTATGGCTTCATGAGCCCTTAACCAATCCATTCCCAAGATGATGTCAAAGGTATGTAGTGGTGCTACATATAAGTGTAATAAGGTAGATCCATTGGGTAGTGTGACCTCAGCTATGTGAAAATATTGTTCCACTGAGTAGGTATTTCTAAACCCATACTCGACTTTCCATTCTTGTGCCAAAAATATTGGTCTTTATAGCAAATCCCCAACTATACTAGAAGAAATAAAACAATTTGTAACTTCACTATCTATCAAGATATTAACTTTATTATTGAATAACTTACCATTTAGAATCATAGGTATGGCCTGGTCATTTAGATTCTTATTTTGAGTTTCTACATAGATCCTGTGATTGATTTACTCTATATTTTTTCTTAGTACTATTTTATTTGGATATTTTTTTGCATAGTGAGGTCCCTCATAATCATAGCAACCACATTTGAGACCCAAGTATCTTTTGTGCTTCTTCTCCCCTATCTGCTTGACATGAGATGGTTTAGGTTGTTTTTGTACTTGATGGGTACCATTATACTTCCTCTTATAGAATTTATTCTTGGAGCTTGCTTGCTTCCCATCATCTTTATTTTTCATATTTAGATTATCTTGGCTCTTCTTACTCTTTTCTTGTTCCTATTTCATAAAAGAAACACTCTTTATTTTCCTTAAGTCTTTTTTATCTCTTTCTAACCATACCACATTATTAAAGTGGATCTTGTTCAAATGTAGGTTGGATTCAGCTTGACAATATAGGTCGTATACCTTTTGTAGAATCTCAATCTTATGCATGTTTACTATTGATTTTAACTTAGGATCTAGTCCCAAGACAAACTTATGTACCTTCATATTCTCATCCTACTCCTAGAGTAGTACATACTTAAGTAATTTTATAAATTTTTGGTTGTATACCTCCACTATCATTGTTCCTTGGAGAAGTGTGGAAAATTTCTTGAACTTTTCCACATAATGCTATTTAATGATAATTATTTTATTAAAGTCCTTCACAAACCCTTCTCATGATAGATTTATTGGCTGAATTGTTTAATTATATTTAATAGTATTCCGCCATTCCAACCTAGTATCTTGTAAATGGAGAGTACCCCAAACCGTATGAGTCATTGAAGAATAGTTTTTCATGGAGAAATAGGTCTCTAGCTCATTCAACCAAGATTCAGCTGAATCACCCTATCCTTTTCAGTGAATTTAGAGGTCTTAAAATTCTTCATATCCTTGGCCAATTTTGCTTCTATAAGAGCCCTAACCTCTTGTTCATCTAAAGGAGGGTTTCCTTCCTATCTATCCTTAGGATTTATATTCTAACTCACTATGGTTTCCAAAATTTTTCTATATTGATCCATTTGTTCCCTTTAATGCTCTATTACCTCTTGCAAAAGTGAGACAGTATGAGGTTCTCTACCTCTTTGTTGGAATTTTCCAAACTTTATCCTAGGGATCTAGCCTCAACCCTTTCCTACCCAACCTGTCTCAATGGTATGAAGGATCCTCTTCTTCCTCTCATTAGGTTTGGTACCATAGTTTCATGGCTATACAAAATTTCATAGGTTAGGTTGAAATTCTCGTTCACATCACCTCCTACCTACTAGTTAGTTACATATCCCAAATGCATTAATACTAAAATCATCCACTCATAGAATTGGTGGAAACTAAATATCATCCTCCAAGAAAAACATTTATTTACACAAGTAGTCCATCAAGTCCTTTCCAAGGAAGCTTCTAGTCTTAAGACCTATAGCTCTAATACCAACTATAATAACCCACTTCTAACAAACCGAAGAGAGGTTTTTTTTTTTTAACTTAATAAGGTTCACAAGAGTATCCATGGAATACATATATTGACTAGACATACCCATATTTTGAAATTATGATGCCATAGATGTTTCTTAAGTGGACAGGAAAGGCCAAGCTCCTCTAGGTACAAGTGTTTACATGGTATACCTTTGGGGTATAGAGGAAACTCTTTAAAATGTCTATCCATATTTTTTGTATTCTATACAAATGCATACTTCTTGACCTTAACATTAGGATTATCCCATATCATTTTTTATAGAGGGAGTACACTAATTTATTCTACAATATAAAAGTTAATCTATGCTAGGTCCTTCAATGTAATGCCTCATTCTAGCTTAATTTCACCTCGGGGATCCTAAACTTGATTATTGTTTCCCATATGCGATGGGTTTCTAAACATCACCCTCCACATGATTATCTTCTCATAGACTCCAAATCTAGGTGTTGTTGCCCCATAATTACTCAAGTTTAAAAATGAGAGTATAGAAAGGTTACCTTTAGAACCCTTCCCAAAGAAACCCCTAAGCCCAAGGATAACTCTCTCTCTCTCTCTCTCTCTATATATATATATATATATATATATATATATATCTATACAAGCATTAAAATAAAATCATCTTCTAGGATGGAAGCAAAACTAATTATCTAAATCTCAAAGCATTAGCATGGATAAGAACCATAAAACCATTTATGATTATCCCATATCATTTTTTATAGAGGGAGTACACTAATTTATTCTACAATATAAAAGTTAATCTATGCTAGGTCCTTCAATGTAATGCCTCATTCTAGCTTAATTTCACCTTTGTGGTGATCCCTTATACTTGATTATTGTCTATCCCATATATGCGATGGGTGTCTAAACATCAACCACTCCACATGATTATCTTCTCATAGACTCCAAATATAGGTGTTGTTGCCCCACAATTACTCAAGTTTAAAAATGAGAGTTTAGACAAGGTTACCTATAGAACCCTTCCCAAAGAAACCCCTAAGCCCAAGGATAACTCTCTCTCTCTTCTCTCTCTCTCTCTATACAAGCATAAAAAAAAGCATTAGCATGGATAAGAACCATAAAACCATTTATCAACATGGCACCATATAGTCATCCAATTAAAGGTTTATATTACACAAAAGAATAGTCTTTGCTTCTATTACAATAAATTCTCTTTCACCAAGAGTGATTTTTAATAGTACTCCAAGAATAATTAAATAATTAACTTAGCATGATCTAACATCTTCTTCCCTTTCCACGGTAGTTTGATAGGAATATAAGGATCTGAACAACTCATTTGTAAGTATGAATGCATTTCTATATGATTTAATGCATAAAAATGACAAGCGAAAAAATCCCATACTTCTTTCCCAAAATATTTTCCATAAATATTTTAAATCCCAAGCCTTGCATTCCTATGTAAAACAATTCAACATAGCAACACAAAAGCAAAAGAAGCCCATACTTCTTTCCCAAATATTTTCCACCAATATTTAAGTCCAAAGCCATACATTTCTAAATACATCAATTCTATAAGCAAAAGAAGCCCATACTTCTTTCCAAAATATTTTCCACAAATATTTATTCCATAGCTAAATTAAACCATCGTTAGTTATAAATCAATCTATCATTTGCAAGTCTTGTCATTCAATTGCAAGACTAAATATTAATCTATCATTTGATCAAATACCAATCTAATCTATATTTTGACTAATTTCAAATCTAAATATTGAGATAAATTAATCTATCATTTGATTAATTGGAATCTAAAAATTAAAATGAATTAATCTATCATTAAATTAATTGTCAAACCGATCTATCATTTGATTAATTGTAATATAAAGATTAAAATGATTTAATCTATCATTATATTATTTTCCAAACTAATCTATCATTTGATTAATTTTAATCTAAATATTAAAATGAATTAATATATCATTATATATATTTCTAAACTAATCTATCATTTGATTAATTATAATCTAAAGATTAAAATATATTAATCTATAATTAGATTAATTGCAATATAAAGATTAAAATGAATTAATCTATCATTAGATTAATTTCCAAACTAATATATCATTTGATTAATTGTAATCTAAATATTAAAATGAATTAATTTATCATTAGATTAATTGCTAAACTAATCTATCATTTGATTAATTGCAATATAAATATTAAAATGAATTAATCTATCATTATATTAATTTCCAAACTAATTTCCAAACTAATCTATAATTATATTAATTGCCAAACTAATCCATCATTTGATTAATTATAATTGTTGGAAATATGAACAAGTTTTGTTGCCATTGATGTCAAGATATTAATGTCCAAGTTTCGTCATCATTAATGTCATCAGGTGGTTTTTCCAAAAGGCAAGGAAGAGGTTAAAAGAAATAGGATATAATATTTATTTTAAATATTATATGCCTAAAGCGGCCTAAAATATTAAATACCCAAGGAAGAAGGAGGTTTAAAAAGAAATCCCAAGGAAGGAGAAGTAGGTTTAAAAGGAAATAATAATATTATAATATTTAATATTATAATATTCTAGGCTAAAGGTTGAAGTGAAGAAAAACAAGGTCCAAGGTGTATTTAAAATATAAATTCTCAAAAGACCTATTTGGTAGATTGTAAAGGTTATTATTTAATTTATTTAAATTAAAATATTTTAACCATAGGTTAAAATTTTAATTTAAATAAATATTAAATGCACCATAAGTCTAAGTTTAAAATTTGAATTAAAATTCGAATTAGAAGCACTAACGTATTGGAGTGCATAGAAAAAGGTATAAAAGGGGACAATATTTTTTATTTCAAATTATCCATGCAATTCGAATGACCAAGAGAGAAAAAGAAATCTATGTGTTGCATTAAGAGAAGAAAGAGGATTTGCATGTGTTAATATCAAAAGGACAAGCTTTGAAATAAACTGAAGTGGAGCACGAAAAATTCACCAAAGAGCTTGGTAGCACAAGCGGCAATCGACGACTAGTTAAGGCATTTGTGCAAGGCAGGTCAGGGGTTCGATTCGGGTCCCCTTCATTTTGAGCGCAACAAGGTTTTGTTTAATTTTGAAAGGCACCGGAGAGCAAGGGCTAAAAGGCACATCATACACCTTTGATTTTATCTTGGGTGTGTGGGCCAACAACAACCAAGCCATAGGGTTTAGGTACCGTGATGACGGTTGGTTGTAGGTTTGAGTTGAGCACAGTCTTTGAGGGCACTAATTTTGATGTGGTCCATCGTATAAGGTAAGCGCTTGATTTATTTTAGCCAAGGTGTACACTAGGGGGCCATGTGATAGTTGTGAAGGTGCTTTGATTAATTTTTGCTAAGGTGAAAGATAGGGAGTCATAAGGGTGTTTAATATTTTAATTATATAATTAGCATTAAATATAAATATTAGAGATATAAGGTGTTTGAATGGAAATTAATTGTGTTGAATTTTATTGTGTGAATATTAGAGTTTAAAGTGTTATTAAAAGAGTTTTGATTGTTTATGAATTGAATATTATTTTTTGTGAAGTTTGGAGATTATAAGGTATACTTGAGAGCTAATATTTTTGTATGATGAATTAATTATTGGGGAGAATAATTCTATGGATATTTTGAGATAGATTATTGTTTTCTAACCTTGAAATTGGAAAAGAGAATTTGATTGTGATTAAGACACGTTTTGAAGACATATCTCCATCAAAACAAAAGGTATGGGCACATCTTCCTTGTGAGTGAAATAATGTTTGATTGAATGTTGTGAAATGCAAAGGTGGAGTGAAAAGGATTGTTTGATAAGCATTGTTGGAAATGTTTGAGTAGGTTTTCATGTGCATGATTTATGGATGTTGAAAGATCATGAGTATCATTGTTATGTGAATTTGAAAACTATCTTGAACTAGGGTTTGTGAAAGAACATGAGTATAATTGTTATGTAAAAACTGGAATCATCTTGAGTCAAGGTTTGAGTTCCATAGTGTGAGTTATTGTAAGTATAGTGAAACACTTGGTTAGGGTTTGTAAGCAAGTTGTGTTTCATTGAGTGAATGGTTGTATGAAGTTTGTTGAGCATTATTGATTGAGAGTATTGAAGTGATAGTTCAATATTTATGAAATAAATTACACCATATTCTAATTTTATTTGAAAGAGAGTTTGAAAGTGGTTGATTATTTTGTGAATGTGAAATATATTGAGTCCCTTACCATTCTCTATATATTTTTATGGTTAAACAAGATTTTGAGTGAAACTTGTTTGTGTGATTGAAGAGGTTTTCTGAAAGATATTAAATTGAGAATTTGTATGCAAGTTTTTTAATTGATTTAAATAAGATTTTGTGAAAGCTTATGGGCATATTTGAGTAAGTTCTAGAGGAGAATTAAGGACAAAGTTGAGTAAGCTTTTGTGAAAGCTTAAGAACAAATTTGTGTGAGCTTTTGTGGAATATTACAAGCATATTTGAGACAAGTCTTGGTGAAGACTTGTTGAGAAAATTGGACAAGTTCTAGTGAGAACTTGAGAGCAGATTTGAGATAAGTCTTAGAGAAGACTTGAGAGCATATTTGAGGTAAGTCTTAGAGAAAACTTAAGGTAATTCTTAGTGAAGACTTGAGAGCATATTTGAGGTAAGTCTTGGTAAATGCTTGAGAGAATATTATTGGAAATTTGAGTTATTTTATGTTGTCATTGATGTCACATGGATCACATTGAGTTTTGGTGGCCAAATGATATTTTGGAAAGCATGGATAAATACAGGGTTTTTGTGAAAACCAAGGTAGGCAAAATAAAAGGTTTTATTTAAAACCATGGATAGCATATTTGAACTGGATTTTTCTTAAAACCCAAGTTGGACTTTCATTTCATCAAAAAAGGTGCCTCGGTGATGGAGATATTTAATTTTTAATATTTAGTTTAAATTTTAATTATTTAAAATTTGAATTTAAATTTAAAATTAAATATGCAAGATTTTCGTCGACATCATCAAAAATAATGAGGCTATATAAATGGGATACCTAAGGTTCATAAACTGATTCTTGCTTGTGGTTAATAATTGTTGGCTAAGCATCCGAATTGAGCTTGTGCGAAAATCTTTTAGAAAGCAGAAGCAATGAATAAACAAAGGTTGATCGAAGTACAAAGTCATAATGGGCAGAGTGGCGCATTGGCA
>JAQPPZ010008475.1:0-14551 GCA_028583015.1 Wollemia nobilis | reverse complement strand
ACATCCAAAAATTGGACACATGATTCTTATGTTGAAACCTACTACCTTAACTGTTGACTATGACTTGGCTCGATAGGAGGAGGATAACCTTAAGGTCAAGAAATCTTATTATCAAAAATCCTCTAAAAAGGAAGAGTCACATAAAAGAAAAATATGGGTCTAACAAAAGGGGATAGTAATTGGACCAAGAATCACGGCAATGGGAATCAAAACAAGTTTGACAGGAATAAGAACAAGTATCGAAGAAATAAGGGAAATTTAAACTATCAGGGTAGCCAAAGAAATTTTAGGTATAGGTATGATCAAAGAGCCAATGCACCAAGAACTAGTACCCAAGAAGATAATGAGGGAAGTAAGAAAGAGAGGGCACTGTGAACTGGTTGTTGGATTTTTCAAGAACTTCATTATGCTGATAAATATCCATTGCAAGCTGGTAAGAGGAAGGAACCTATGGAACTTGCTCATAATATTTATGTAGCAACAGGTAATTCCAAACTCAATGGTCAAGCAACATATTTCCTATTGAAAGGTAATATTTATAATATAAATATTTACCTTTTAGTTGACTCTGGAGCAACTAATAGTTTAATTTCACCAAATATTTTAAGGGACATACCAGAAAAACCTAGATTTATGGCTAATGGGTGGAAAGTCGAGTATGGGTCTGGGCAAACCTATATTGTTGATCAATGTATATCTGATCCTCAAATATTGCTACCTCAAGGACAAACCCAATGGTATTTATATGTAGCTCCATTGTATACCTTTGACATAATTTTAGGTGTTGACTGACTCAAGGCACATAAAACATTATTAAATTATGAGGAAAGATGGATGGAATTTACTGATGACACTAAGCAAAGGATCTAGATTTGTTGTGGATGTGAATCAGTGGAACGACATATTTTGAAATAAATGCAAGTTAAAAGAGCACTGAAAAAGGGTAATAGAATCTTTGTGGTCAAACTTAATAAAAAGGAAGAAAATGAGTCTGGAGCAAGTCTTTATCAAACCTATCTGGTATTGAATGATCTTTGGGATGTCTTTCCTAAGGATTTACCTTGTCTTCCACCCCAAAGGGAGTTTAATTTTTCTATAGAAATTTTACCAGGAGCAACCCCTATAGCTCGTGTGCCATTAGATTGACTACAATAGAGTTGCAAGAACTTAAGGCTCAACTACAAGAACTTCTAGAAAAATGATACATTAAACCTAGTGTTTCATCGTGGAGTGCACCAATTTTATTCGTGAAAAAGAAATATGGAACTTTAAGGCTATGTATTGACTACAGAATGCTAAACAATATGACTGTTAAGAATAAATACTCTTTACCCAAAATAGATGTTTTTTTTTATCAACTAAAAGGAGCCACAATTTTCTCCAAAATTGATTGTAGATCTGGTTATCATCAATTGAGGATTCAGGAAGAAGATACCCATAAAACTACTTTATGAACTAGATATTGTCATTATTAATTTACAGTATTACCTTTCGGATTGACCAATGCACCAACAGATTTTATGAATTTGATGAATAGTGTGTTTCATGAACAACTAGATCGGTTTGTATTGATATTTCTAGATGATATACTGATCTACTTCATAAGCAAAGAGGAGTATGATTTACATATGAGAATTGTTCTTGAAATACTTAGAAAGAATCAATTATATGGAAAACTATCCAAGTGTGAGTTTTATGCAACCCAGGTTTAGTATTTGGGTCATGTAATATATTTTGAAGGGGTGGTTGTTGATCCAAAGAAAATTGAGGCTATAATTGAATGGCCTGCTCTAACAAATATTTTTGAAGTACAGAGTTTTATGGGGATGGCTGGATATTATTGTAGATTTATACAAAAATTTTCTAAGTTAGCTTATCCAATAACTAATCTCTAAAGTAAAGGAAAAGATTTTAAATGGATGGAATGGTGTGAAGAGGTTTTCAAAACTCTTAAAGAAAAGCTAACATCAGCACCTATTCTTAGGATAGCATATTCCACACGACCATTCATAGTGTGTACTAATGCCTCTCTAGAAGGATTAGGAGGTGTTCTCATGCAAGAGAATGATGTTATTGCTTATGAGTATTGAAAACTTAAGAAACATGAAATAAACTATGCCACACATGATTTAGAGTTGGCAGTTGTAGTACATGCCCTGAAAATATGGTGACACTATCTACTTGGAAAATATTTTGAGCTTAAAACAGATTATCAAAGTTTAAAATATATTTTTACTCAACCAATGCTTAATGCTAGATAAATGTTAGAGTTACTATGTTAGTAACTATAATATTACCTCATTTGGTAATTAGTAATTAGTCCTAGGTTGGTTTGTTTCATCTAAGTTAGATATTTATTCTACTGATATTCCTTATGGTCATAGATATTCTTATTAGGGATATTTTTGGCATATTTATTATTAGTTAGCGCAATATCTTATTATTGTTAGGGGATATTATTTTATCCCTATATTGGGCTATTCTAGGCCTAAGCATATTGTATTTAATCTTTTATTATCAATGCAATGATGAATTACTTTCCACCTATTATGGTATCAGAGCCATATTCTCTAGCTCATCCATTAGATCAAACCTTGAAATCTGATTCAGACACATTTTCTAAGGTAAATCAAATCTAATTGGATATGAACACTGAACCAAAAGTGATGGGTAGTAGATCAAGACCTGACCACTCAAGGAAATTGGAGGTGTTTTGTTATATTGGACCGCACAAACATGGCACATCAGCTATAGTGGTAGACTACCATCATAGGACGTGAGGCTAAGCGATACACTATAGAGCCCATGTGGACTCCCTAGTACTAATATTGGGACACATTGGTGATATAAGCGCATACCGCTAGCGAACACCTAAGTAGGGGGTCAACTGGACCCAACTGAACCCTAAGCGAATGATGACATGGATATAATTATGTCCACACTGATATAGATGGGATATGGTCTAGCTGGAACTAGATTATTTGATCTAGATTAGTCAGACCTATTTGGAAAATTGATGTAGATGGGATACGGTCTAGCTGGAACTAGATGATTTAATCCAGAGCATAATCAAACTTATTTGGTGAACTATGTGGACATCATGCAACTTTATGGCAGTGGAGGACACGTTTGGAATCATACTCCTATGCAATGAGACATGTGTGATCAGGACCTAAACCTTGAATCAACAAGCCCTACATAGGACGTGTCAACCTAGACCATGGAGTCCAACTCGGACTGGACAAGGATACGTGGAAACCTACCTACCTATGTGGACGCATCCAAAAAGCTGACTGACAAAATAGAGTATTGGAGGACCAACCGTCGAGAGGTGTTCAAGTATTCATCTACGAGTTTGGTAATTTAAACATCCTTGTGTTCTTTCATTTTTTGTGTGTGGTATATTAGCTTCCATATATTACTACCATTGCAACTGTTTCCCTCAGTCAGATCGACGACGATGAGTGGCTTTGATTTTTATTCAAAACCTTTGCATTCTAAGCCCAAAGCTATGAGCTCATTTTCCAATAGGTCATCCGCAAAATATTTTTTAAGGTGGCTACAACAGAGGAGAGATTTGCAGTCATCCTCTAAATTTGTCAGTCATCCTCCAAATGACACCGAAACTTCACAAAAAAAAATTGTATTTTTTATTTAAGCAAGATTGTGTGGCTGATTCATTTCCTTCGATGTTTGGTGGATCAATCATCAGTAGACTCTTGTGTGTACATTCTGATATAATCCTTACAGATGACTTGTGATTTGTAGAAAATCTATCTTCCCAGACCAACATAGATGTAGAAGGAGATCATCTGACGTATAATTTTGCATCATTATTTTTGTAGATTTCTCACCTACTCACAGAGGGAGTTCACCTCTTGTTTTTAGATTGCTCAATAGAGTTTACATACCAAATCATTTCCAGGATATTAAGGTTGTGTGTTGGCCATTAGATATATGATCTATCGATGGAGTAGCAACCCACCTTCGGTGTGAGAGATTCGACACACACCAAAATCACAGATCAAAAGGATGGCATAGATTGGAAATTTTCTCATAGAAGGAGCCACCGGGAGTGGATAAAACCCCACCACCACCACTACGAGGATAATTTCTCACTTTGAAGGTGATAATAGCCCGAACACCCATTTGACGTATTTCTAGAAGGGAGACAACATTGCCTAAAAGGAGAATGTGGAGATCTAAACTTTGCCACCGCTCCTGAGATGTGGATAACACTAGCTCAATTTATAGGTAAACTAATTTTTGTAAGCTAACGATCAAGTTGTTGTAGGCTCAAATAGTAGACCATTATGAATTCTCTAAAAAAATTTGATGTGCAAATCGTGCAATCTATAGAAGGTCACTGGAGGATTTGCAGAAGTGAAGAGTGTGCCACCTAGATGCGACAGTGTCACCCAGTAGAGAGCACGCCACCCATAGGGAGCAACACCACCATCGTGGAGGTAATGCAATTACGGAGCGAAGCACCACCGCCCGTGGATAAAGGTGCTATCCAGATAAAAGGAGGAATCTTCTCCTTTCTTTACCCTAGCAATAGTAGTCAATATGGTTGGCCAAGCCGAAAGGTTTTAGGCTCAAGCCTCGTAAAGGATGACAAAGACAATTTTTGCAAGGTTTTTTTTTTACTTGCTAAGAATTTGCTCAGAAAATCAAAATAAGGTAAATAAACCTTTACTTTTTGCAAACTTTTTATTAAATTTTATCAAAAAAAAATTAATAATTTAATATTATTTTGTTTTTAAAAAATCAATTTTATGATTAATTTATTTTTTTAACAAAAGTATTTTATTATTACTTACCTGTTTGATTTAACTTTTATTTTTGCAAATTAAAGCAACACCATAGAGGCAAAGTACACGTATTTTTAGACTTCATAAATAGAAAAATTCTTTTGTTTGAAGTCCTTATACTCCCAATATAAGGACTTCAATTTATTTTTCACTAAGGGAGGAAAACTTCTACGAATTTCCAAGAAAGGTAACAGTTGTAAAACCTTAAGAGGACTATTTTTTTCGCAATAGTGGCAATTTATTTTGCACTAAGGGAGGAAATTTTCAGAAAATGCCTAAGAGGTAAGATTTGTAAAACCAGGGGGATACATTATAATTTTGGAAACAAAATGGGGGAAGACTTGTAAAGGTGCATTTTTGACAATGATCGACACCTTAGTCAAATTATTTTACAAAATTTCATTGTAAAAGGTGCATTTTCGGTAGCGATCGACACCTTAAAAATGGGTAGATCAAAGAAAAAGCAAGCCCCAAAACAAACTGATGATGTTGAAAAATTAGTTAAAAATCCTTACTTTCCACCAGAGATGGATGGACTAGATTTTTATGAGGATGGCATATTTCTCACACTAAACAATGGTTTAGTAGCCCTACTCAAAGATTCTGAGTCTTGTATAGACCTTCAGACAAATGGTGTTTGATTTCCTATTGGCATTATAAGGGGCATATACATGTCATTGGTTGCACTTGACCTTGCCCAACATAAAGTAAAAATGGAAATAAATGAGGAAAAAGAGGTCCTAATGATCGACGCTTGTTGTGACATAAGTGACATTCAATCCATTGTGGTGAATGTTTGTTGTGACACAAGTGATCTTCAACCCATTGTGGTGAATGCTTGTTGTGATACGAGTGACCTTCAGCCCATTGTGGTAAATACTTATTATGATACAGGCAACCTCATACCTTCAATGGTAGATATCAGTTGTATCACAGGTGATCTTATCACAGTAGCAGATTTTGCTTATGACACTAGTGACTTAAAAATTGAACCTCCTAAAAATGAGCTCCATAATCTCATCAATAGTGATAAATGTGATATTGTTAAAAGCATTGATGAAGATAATGAAATTGGGTGTTTTGAAAACACACCAAAGGATTTGGATCCAAACTGATGAAGAAAATGAGATTAAATGGTGAGAGATTAGGTAAATAGGAACAAGGCATTAAAACTCCAATAATGTTAAATATCAGGGCAAATAATGAAGGCCTTGGCTATTCTGGACAAGAAAGTACCAATAAAACCATATTTGTAAACCCTAAATCTCCTACAACTCCTAAAAAGCATTGTTGCAGTCATTGTGGTAGAATATGACATGTAGCAACTAGGTGTTGGAAATTACATCCTTGTGATTCATGTGGATGTACAAATCATTCTTCTTCAAATTGTTGGTACAAAATGAAAATGGCCAACAAGGTTCATATAGATTATGGATGGACAGATCACACACAATGGACCAAGATAAAAGTAATATTGTATGGATTCTACATAAAAGGTAAAACCTATGGTAGACCCAGAGATAGACCTAAAGATAGACCCAAAGACAAAGTTCCAGAGGCAGATCTACAGGCAGATCTAGAGGCAATGATCTAGAGGTAGATTCATAGGCAAATCCGAAGATAGACCCAGAGGTACTCATTCAATGGTAACCTTAGATCCAAAGCTAGATCTAGAGCCATGATCTAGAGCCAGAGCTCGAGATAACATTCTTTCATTTCTCTTCTTCTTCACTGTATTGGGATAGTTATATTATTACCCAAATAATGTAATAAGGGGGGATGTTAGAGTTACTATGTTAGTAACTATAATATTACCTCATTTGGTAATTAGTAATTAGTCCTAGGTTAGTTGGTTTGTTTCATCTAGGTTAGATATTTATTCTACTGACATTCCTTATGGTTGGCAGATATTCTTATTAGGGATATTTTTGGCATCTTTATTATTAGTTAGCGCAATATCTTATTATTGTTAGGGGATATTATTTTATTCCTATATTAGGCTATTCTATACCTAAGCATATTGTATTTAATATTTCATTATCAATGCAATGATGAATTACTTTCTACCTAATAACAAAGACGCTAGATAGAATTTTTGACGAAATATGATTTTGATATAGAATACATAAAAGGGAAATAAAATATAATAGTCGATGCTTTAATTAGAAGGTGGCATATCAATGCTATGTCTCATTTTCAATCTGCTATAATTAATTAAATTAGAAAAATATAAATTCAAGATGAATATTCTCAAAAGTACCGAGAAATGGTTCAAAAAGATTCTAAAAATTTAAGAGAATTTAGAATCTGGGAAGATACATTACTTTTTAAAAATAGGGTGGTAGTTCCTAATGATTAGGATTTGAGAAATATGATACTACAAGAGGTGCATAATGCTCCTTATTCCGCTCATCCAGGTTATGTAAATATGTATGAGAATTTGAAAAAGGAATATTATTGACTAGGAATGAAAAGGGATATCATTGAATTTATGGCTAGATGTTTAGAATGTCAAAAAGTGAAGGCAAAACATCTACATCTAGCTAGACATTTATTTTCACATGACATTCCACAACACAAGTGGCAAGTTGTGACTATGGATTTTATTGTTGGACTAACTAAAAATAACTTTCAGCATGATGCCATCTTGGTGGTAGTGGATAAATTTACCTAAGTGGTACATTTTCTGCCTAGAAATATTAAAGATGAAGCTCCCACTATAGCCCAAAAATTTGCCAAGGAAGTGGTATGGCTACATGGTTTTCTTGAAAAAATTGTATCGAGCAAGGATTCCTGCTTCATATCAAAATTTTGGTAGATATTGCATCAGGCATGGGGAATAAAGCTCAACATTAGTACTGCTTATCATCCTAAGATAAATGGACAAAATGGATGGGTGAATCAAGTCTTAGAGGATATGCTCCGCATGTATTGTATGGATCATCAAACGAAGTGGGAATATTACCTTTTTCTAATAGAGTTTGCTTACAATAATAGTCATCATACTTCTCTAGGTATGGCTCCATTTGAGGCTCTGTATGGGAGAAGGTGCATAACGCCACTAACATGGAGTAATCTAGAGGATTGGGTAATGATCGAGTTGAATATGATCAGAGAAATGGAATACCACCTCAAAGAAATTTGTTAAAGAGTCAAGTAAGCCTCAGATAGACAAAAGAGTTATGCAAATCTTAAGAGAACACCTAGGGAATTCATTGTGGGAGATAGAGTATTCCTAAGAGTTAAACCTACCAAAAGTTCTATTAAATCCTCTAATCTTAGCCCACGATATGTAGGCCTTTTGAAATTATTGATAAATTAAACCCAGTAGCCTACAAATTAGACTTACCACCCAATTTGTCAAAAATTCAAATTACATTCCATGTGTCCCTTCTGAAGAAATATGTTTCTGACCCCTCGCATGTTTGTAATGTTGAACATTTGCAGATGGATGATCCCTTGTGCATTGAAGTGTGACCTATTAAGATCCTTGGTTATCGAATAAAATAATTGAGAAAGCAGAACATTGAATAATGCAAGGTCCAAGGGGACCAGTTTTCTAAAAATAGTGTCACGTGGGAAGATGTGGCCATCATGAAAATATAGTTTCCATTTTTGTTTGAGTAGTGTTTGAATAGTGATTTTCCCATAGCATGATTTTTTTTTGTCTAAGAAATGATATTATCATATCTTGGCTTGAGAAGTATGATAAGTGTATTTTATGGTGTGTATGATTGATATTAATACTACATGATGATTCAGTTTTGGAAAATGTAAATGATGATTTAGTTTTGGAAAAATGTAAATTCATTGATGTACTGTATCGATTTTCTATTATTCATGACCATATTGTTTTCTTTTAATGCATCAATGAGAAATGTAAACACAAGGATTGTGTTTAATATTAGGGGGAGTATGTAATAACCCTCCAAAACTCTATGGCTAATTTGTTTGCAAGGATGAGATACTGCTAATGTATCTGTGGATGTAGAGGACACGTATTGTTGCTAGCAAGGATAATGCAAAAGAAGTGTGACTTCTCAATTGACAACAGGATTGTTCAGTGTAAGGTAAGTTAGGGAAATTATGAGCGATGGTGTATTTTCCAATTGATAGGGGCAAAGAACCCTATAGGCATTGCATTTTCCAGCGGTGCATGTAGATGCATAAAATGTAGTTTCATTTGTAGGAATGTTTGATGCTTGTTTAATTATGATTTTTGATTGGCGATGAAGATGCTAAAATGCATGGGAGCCATAGTCTTGAATGAGAAATAATTAGAGTAGTGATATGACTATTTTTATGCTAAGATTTGAAAGAAAAAAATAAATAAATAAACAAATAAAAAGGCAAAGTAAAATAATTTATAGTTATATGTTTATGTATAACATTATGTGTTTTTTGAGGAATTTATTTATTTAAAAGAAGATAATATATAACATAATTATATTGCTATAGGTAATTTTTTATATATATATATATATATATATATATATATATATATATATATATATATATATATATATATATATATATATATATATATAATTTATATGAAGGCATTAACAATAAATAATTTTTTTGTTTTAAAATTAGAAATGCCAAATACTATAACCACTTATATTCTATAGATTAAACATGCTAAACTATAGGCGACGGAGTGCTTGTTTGGCATTATAAAATTAAAAGAAAGACAATTTTTAGTAGTTGGTAATTAAAGAAATTATTATCAGGCTTAGTTTTTTGGATGTGGAGAGATGTGAATACACTTGGCATATGGCATGTTTTGAGAGGAAGAATCTCCAACGAACGGGAGTGGCTAGTAGGAAGAAAATAGATGTTTTATGAAAAAAGGAAGGTCTGGTGGAGAGGGGAATTCGGTAAGAAGAAGAAGTGATAGCGAGCATAGGATGCTAGAGAGCAAGGAGAATGAACTTTGAAAAATAATAAGTTTGTACTGGTAAAATTAAGTTTAATATAATTGGAATGCTTAAACAATTGTGTGTTATGTTCTGTGTTCGAATTGGTTTAATATTTTCTGGAAATAGGAGAGAAAGAAAATAATTAATCCTACATGCATGTGTGTTAAGAATTAAATATGTTGTTGGTTTGTGTTTATAATCCTATCCATGCTCTCTCAAGATTGAAGAAAATATGAAAATCTTAATACATGCATGGGAAAATTTGAGATGCATGTGCTTGAATGCTTTGTGGAAAAGGAAAGAAATATTTTTATTGTGTTTTGGAGCTAAGTTGTTTGTCTAATATGAGACTTGTTTTCATTCCTTCTGCATGCTGCTAAAAAAAAATATAACGAAATTACATATATGTTGTGTTGAAATCCCATAGTGTGATGGATGGTTTTGTATTGAAATCATGTATGTTGTATGGAAGGATGTCGTAAAATTGCTTGCATGCTAGGGGTAGCTACATATCATTTTAGCCTGACCATTCTGACCCTTGAATTGTCACCAAAAAACCTACGATTGGGAACTGGATTTTTGTGAAGTCAAAGCCATAGTTTTCATTATGTTGATGAATGATAAATTACGTTCTGGTGTCAAAGGATGAATTCCAATTCCAAAGTATAGGCCGATTGTAAATGTTTATGAAATCCTTTATTTCACAGAGAACAGAAGAACTCTAGAAAATGCTTTAAATTGATGCATTTGTTGAGTTTTTTTTTGGTGGTTGAGAATATTTGTAAACAAAAACCTGAAATATGATCTTTGAACCTGTAATAGCATGTATTAGGGATTTTCATCTTGTTATAAAATGGAAACTTGGAAAATACTATGTTTTGAAAGCAAACTTACCTGTCTATAATAGTATGGTAGCTGGTAGTGTGTGATTAAAATAAGTTTAGTAATAGGATGCACTCATGACGGTTGAGAGGAATACCATTGCAAGGTGACATAACAAACATGAAAATATACAGTACTATAAGGATTATAGATTAGGTTGTATAAATATTCAAACTGGACCTACATTTGAAAATGCTGCATTGGAAACCATGGAAAAATTCATAAGAATTAGACAAAAGCAAACATGTCTGTTTTAAGACTTAAGCCCGGGTGAAGTAGAGATGTAAACAGAAGATTTGAAGGTTTGGCTTTGTAATTGTTGAAAAGATATGTTAGTAAGCTTATGATGTGGTGGTTGGATACCGGGGGGTTTGTTTTTTTTTTTTTTTTTTTTCTTTGTGGGTGGAGTATTTTTTTTTTTTTATTTTTTTTTTTTTTTATTAATTTTTTTTTTTTGTGGTTTGTGGATTGCCAATTTTTTTTTTTTTTTTAAATTTTTTAAGGTTTTTGGGAAAATGGTTTTGGGGTGCCAATTTTTATGTTGCTTTTCTTTAAGGGATTGTTATTTTAAAGGGATTCTATTTGGACTTATTTTATCAAAAGTGGGAATTTTTAGTTTTAGCATCTCTTTCTTATATTTTCCACACTATAAAAATTTGAGTAGTCAAATGGAAAATTGGTAATCTTTTAGAACCTAGCAAAACTCTTGAATGATATCAAAACAACACCCATTAGTAAACCTGTGAACCAAGCTGGGGTAAACTTTAAGTTAAAGAATTTTAGGATTGTGGAAGGGGTAATCTTATTTCGTAACCCAAGGTTGTGGGTAGGACAACCTTGATTCTATTTCAAGATTGTGGGTGAGATAATCTTGTATATTAATTTCTAATGGTGCTTGCGGGTAGGCAACCATCATAATTTTGAATTTATATCAAAAATGTAGATGGATCAATCTTGCATGATTGCGGGTAGGAAACCATCAATTCCAAGGCTCTAACTATACTTATGATGGGAAAAGGTCATAACGAGAGGTAATGAAGGGTTGTATGGGCATCTCTTCTAGGTTATCCCTTCTAGTGATGAGTGGTGAATTGTGCTTGACTAGTTAAATCCAATAGCATGATGGTATGGGACATTGTGTTGGTTAATAAACACATAACACCGATTGGTTACCAGGGCATTTGTAAGACCCTAGACGATGCTCCATGGGAAATGGGTGATCGTTTAGCTCGATCATGTATGTGTTATGTCTTACATAAATTAAGTACATGAGATCATGTCAAGACATGGGTAAATTATATGTCACACCTATAGGTGATATGGGCCCTAGAGGAAAAGAAACCCCCTGCCCAAACTTAGGATCTCGGGTGGAGAGTGAAGTTCAAAATGGGTAACTATATGGGATCTAGTCAATCTCAATCTCTTGAGTATTTCGACTATAGCGGGATGGCACTCATGAATATGGACCTAAAATGCTCATACTAGAAAATAAAACAAGAATAAATTGAAATAAAAGAAAAAAAAAATATATCTTACTGTAATCTCTGATGTGGAAAACCAAGTGGGAAGACTTGGGGTGTTTTGACAACCAAGTGGGTAGAACTTGGGTTGTTACATGGAGTTATGAATTCTCCCAAAATAGCATAAGAGGATGGATATAAAAAAGGAGGGGTATTTCCATTATAATCATGAAAGTAAGATCTAGTATTCTTATAATAGTCATGGATCATGGAGCCGAGAAATAATATGAAGTGGCTTCCTTCCAATAATGAGAATTGTAAGGTGTTTCCCTACCTGAAGGGCTTGATTTATTCTAAATATATAAATTTGTTTTATTTATGTGAATTGTGAGATTTATTTTGAATATTTGAATCTAGTTTATTTATGCAGATTTTTATCATGGAGGAATGTCTTAATATTTTTGAAAATTGTCAAGGATATTTGTGAAAGTGGAGTTGGGTTCTTAACAACTAGTATTAGAGCAAAGGAGGTTCTTAACAAATCTTCATCTCCTTCAATTGCATTGAGGTTGAAAAAAAAAATTATTAGTTTTTGGTGCGGAAGGGACTACCTATTATGCCTGAACCTAATATGCTAGTTGATTTGGGATAGGCTATTGGTAGGTAGGTTAATTCATTGCTTATACCATTTGACTCAAGGTATTGTCCTATTGAGATTAACATTGCTAATCATATTGATTTACTTGTGAATATCTAATGGTTACCACACAATCTATAGGATCATGCTCCACATTACATGGAAAACATCATTATATGTTTATTTCTTAATTGGTGTTCATCATATTTTTTATACCTGATTTATACCCTAATTAGCACCTTGTCACAATACTTGTTCTTTGGTTAAATAAGTATTTTTTAAGGCTAACAATTTTATTGTTTTTGGCACCTACTATTTTGTTGTCACTACCTTTTTTTATTATTTTGTTTCATCAGGGTCTTAATCTCATCCATCATTTCCTTCATACAGTATTATGCATAAGGGATCGAACCTGAAATGTACTTGTAAAAAATTAGCAAATATTTTTCTAAACCCTAGTGAATCCTAACCAACTTCATGTAGGAGGAAATGATGAACTACCTTAAAATTTTAAAAAAAGTTGAAAAAAATTGGTGAATTTGATAGTTTTGGTCAGATTGGGTGGGAAGCACGGTCTAAGCTCAAATCAGGTGAGAAAACATTCAAGGCTTAGATCAAGTGAAAAACATGGTCTAGGTATGAACCGAGTGAAACACATAGTCCAGGTTTGGATCAGGTGAAAATCACAACCTAGCTACAGATCGGGTGAAAAAAATATCTGAATGACAAATCGATTGAAAAATGATACCCGACTAGCATACTGGGTGTAAAAAATATTTGGATAATGAATTGGGTGTAAAAAGAGGTTCAACTAATGGATTGGCTTACATATCGGGTGAAATACAGGCATCAGCTAATGACTAGGGTGTAAAATAAGGTTCGGGTAATGGATCGGGTGGAATGCAATATTTGGATTATGGATCGGATGAAAAATGAGGTTTGGCTAATGGATTAGGTGAAAAACAAGGTTTGGGTATCGAATTAGGTAAAAAAATATACCGATCAATGACCCAAGTGAAAAATGATGATCGAATAACAAACCGAGTGAAAAACAAGGTCCGAGTATTGGACTAGGTGGAATGCAAGGTCCAGTTTACAGTTTGTAGCTTGGGTAGAAAACAAGGTCCATCACTAAACCAATGTTTACTCTACCATGTGTCATGCGATCGATCAGTCTCATTGCATGTCAAATGACATTCTACCACATATCCAAATCCTATCATTTTCTATCTATAAATAGGCATTGACAAGTCATTTTTTTGATTATATTCCTATGATTGCACTTGAACTCTTCTCAATCCACCATTACCCCATACCCTTTCAAATCTAATTTCTTCTTTATCAATGAACAATGGCCAACACTACCACCTCTACTCAAACTACCACTAAAATTTTAGTTTTCAAGAATGCTACTTGTACCACCATGATAGATTTTTCAACCACCCCTGGTTATGACAATTTGTGGCTATCTGCATCAAGTTTGCAGTACTTACTTACAATATTGTAGTTCAATACTGACAAGCACCTTCTACAAACTATCATTGATAATTACGACCACAACCATGCAACAGTGAATGTGACAGTTTAGAATAAACAACTATCATTCACAATCACACCTTCTGACATACAAAGGTTAATAGATCTTTTGCACAAGGGTTTGCCTATCATGTCTCCAAGGTTCTCTATGTCTCAGCATGATAAAATACACTCGAAGGATCATTATGATCTCTCATGGAAAGCGGTTGAAGGTATAATCCTCATCAATTGTTTCTATTATTATTCTAAATAAAACATTTATTATTTTCCATCTATTATTTTTGGTGCAACTTAACAAAA